>CM037781.1:76959356-77009356 GCA_021229015.1 Solen grandis | reverse complement strand
AAGATATCTCTAATAATAATGTTAATCACAATATACATTTGTTTGTTTACATGGGTTTCACGTTCCGTCGACATTACTTCTATCATTTTTGCACTCTTGTGTACCTTAGAAATATATATTGCATCAAGCCGTAGACATGCATGGTATTATGCACAACCAGTCACATTATCCCGACACCAGGCCAAACAGTCTTGAAACTACCCTTTTCATTCTGAGCGCTTATCTATGGGAAAATACCGGTAAATCGTGAACAACCTCGGTATGTTAGAACCAGGAATCGATCCTACGACCTCCCGGTGGCGGAGCGGACTCTTACCACAGGGGTACAGGGTGCGGCCGATTGTAAAGATGATTATAAAAGTAAAATATATAATTTGAAAAAGTTATGTTTTTATCCGTCGTTTTGAGTTAAAAAGCTAGATTCTTAATTGTCTGAGATTTCCCGTTGGCTTAATGGACCCCCATCCCTTATACAAAGCTTTATTCAAATGAGTATGGTGTCCCAAAACGAATTATCGGTATATAATATAATTATATCGTTGAATTAACCAATAAGACTTATTGAAATTGAATTATTTATATATTTTCAATCCAGTATCTGTTCACTTGGTTTAAATCCCATCGATGGTGTATTAATGTCTCACCTACAGTGTCTCGATCATCTTATCATACATATATCGGACATTCTAGACATTAGAAATGAAAGAGCCCTGTATATACCTCTCCTCGATCACAACCCGCCAGCTACTTTTCTCCCTGGCAAGGTCGCGGTACTGGTCGTTGGACACAATGATTCCTCTCTCGCGTTCTGCCAGCTCAACTATAGACCTGCGGTAAAGGAAATTATTGGTGTACATCCATTTAGTTTACACTGAGAACAGTTGAATATTAATATAATTTAAGCATAGTTTTATTGAATGTAGGTAGCAAATGCATTTCTCAGGTAGCAAGATCGTTACTTCAGATTGTATTAAAGTTGCCTCGTTTCCAATAATTGTTCTGAAGAGAAAAATCGAGAGCAAAAGGGATACTGTTTCTTAATTATTTATTTCAATAAATTTTGAGAAGGTGCACAGGTAGCACATTAATTAGTAAAGATGCTACTTTCTATTGCTAATTTCGAAACCTGTTAGCACATTTCATAACCATGGAAAACTAGTGTTTTCTGTAAAGATATATTGCTTAACTATAATGATTCAATGATAATTAATTCATTTTGGGGTCGCAGTTTTTGCCTATGTGTTTACGACATAGTCCATATCACGTCAACATTTGGGTTTTAAGTGTTTTCTTTGATTCAATTTTGTGAATAGAAACGTCCACACCAAATATCAAATCAAAGGCTGAAAATCTACAACCATCCCATCTTTCCTGACAACGGGTCAATCAGTTCTTGAACCACATTCAAATACTTAGTGCCAAGCAACGGAGATATATCATTATAACGACTTCGGTATACCACGACCGAGGATTAAATCGCGATCTGCTAATAGTCAAAAACCTGCATAAAATGCAATATTTATTTTTGTATTTCACATTCTCAAGGTTTCTTGTTACTTCAATGAGTCATTCTTCTGACAAGTGCGATAAAATGATTTACAATATACCTGTCATCATACGAGGCCACTAGTTTATTGCCGATTCTTCTGGACGGGGTGTAAACAAGATAACCTTCCCTTTCAAGGTCATCTAGAATGTGCCTATCTGTGACCTCACTCGAGCGACACTTCCGCCATTGGGGTAAGAAGACGGTGATTAGCTTATGACCTCTATCCCGGAAGAAGTCTACACACAGTCGGATACCGCTGCAGGAAAACATCTTGTTCGCACCATGTCTTCAGAGATAAAATTGAATTTTGACATAAATATCGATGTAGGCTCTAAGTAGAAACAAAAGTATACAATAATATGTGCAAATATATTTTATATATTGACTCTTGATACATGTTTTATCATCATCAGGATCATCATTATCATCGTCGTCGTCATCATCAAATTTTATAAAAACATTTTTTTTAAATCTTCTTTCTTTTGAAAAGTACTTTCAGACGTACGTAGAAAAGGGAAATAACTCATTACAAAAGACAAAGATTATAACATATTCAGTTATGACCAAAACTGAGACTCATTACGAACCCAACAATTGACAAGGCTTAGTGTGTTTCATATAGAGATAAAAAGTGAAAGAAATCAAAAAGAGACTGATAGCCAGAGAATGATCGAAGAGAGAGAGAGAGCGAATAAAATAATACTAACGACATAGCCACGTTACTGCCATCAACAATAACATATCGTAAACGCCTATCTTTGAAATCATCTCTTGCTCAAGTAACACGTCTTTACCGTTACCAGACATTTCTTCGTTATCATAAGCACTATCAACTAAAGTTTGTGTGTTCTTTGATAAGTGTACACGCATAGTATCAGGTGAGTCCGCCTTGTTTTCTGGACTCGGCGGTTGTACTGATACCATAGTCCTCTTGAATGCTTGTCCGGAACTTGTTTCTTTATGACGGGATCTTCGTGATTTCAGTGCATTGTACAATTCACTTTCGTCCATACATGTATAATCAATCTTATCTTGTTCCATTAAAACGTGTACGCGCTCCGTTTTCTTGTCTGGGTCATTTTCAGCGACTGTTGTAGATGATTTCTTTCTTTCGGATTTCTTTTTACTTTTAACACGCATATCTTCATCAGCACTTTCTCAGCAAAACAGTCAGAGTCATTACTCGCTATGAAATGATCACTACCTTTGTCTTTATCTTTAACATGGTTGTCATTATCGATCTCTTTAAACTGCTCATTTCTTTCCTCGGCTGTGAATATTTTGTTGTTTGAGTCAGTTTTCTTTTCTTTTTGACAATTCGCATTTATACTATCTTGTTCACTGCTCTTTGTCGAAGCAGTGACTTCAGTTGTGTTCTTCTTCGACTGAAATTTACACCCTGCTTTGGGTGATTCAATTATAATCACATCCTCTCCATCGCTGTCACTATCATCTATATGTATCACACTTACATCCGGCTGAATTTCATCCTCGTCGTCCTCTATTAGAATCACATCTACAGGCCCATTATATTTCGATTTAATCATCTTATCACTTGCTACTTCTTCGTTATCTTGTAAGCAGCAAACAATTGCACGCTTAACTGCATCCGATGCATTAACACAGTTGCTCGCCTTACAGTTTGTGTTGACAAGTGCTTCTTGTAGAGCACAAGACAGTCTCCTTGATGTTTTCTTGACTGGTCTGCAAATTGGACTTTGTGGGGATTCCTGTTCAGGAGACTCCCCAGTGACTTTTTCTTCTAGAAGAGTGATTGCTATGGTAATAGCAAGATTCATTCCACAGACCATCTTTTTGTTTTCTATATCGCTGGTTCTACAAATAACCGCGTAAGTTTGTTGTTCAATAACCTCGATATCAGATTCGTCTAGAGCAGGCAGGCTCACAACACGGGAACTGTCCTTCTTAACCAGGGCTTTGATGTAGCTCTGAAACAAAGACACTCCAGATATAGACAATGTTCTATATTTATTTCAATTTGCATTTTCTATTTCATGTACTTAAAACGATGCGTATAAGACCATGCGGATGCCAACGAACGCTCATCTGTATTAATTACGCATGCATCTATGTCTATTGATGTAATGCTTTTAGCTAAAGACGCATGGAAATTATTTTTATGCCAATAAAAGTTTGCCCTGTTCTTAAATTCAAAAGGAAAGAAGTAAAGAAAGAAAAAAGCTTAAATCTATTCAGCGAGGGTACACTGCAGTGACAATGTGTACATATAACGTAATTATGATTGTAATATCCAGAGGTTTCAGGTAAATGGGAACGAAGAAAGACATGTACGATTTGGTCATCACTATCATAAGGTGTACTATTCAAATTCAGTAAAACGTCCCCATAAGCTATAGAACTGAAAAGAAAATAAACCTTGACCCGCAATATGTGGCATTATCTTGACATTACTATACGAGAATATTTCATCCACTTTTGTCCAGAGAAGCATAAGTACCCTTGGAAGTATATTCATTTAGGTAATATGAGACTTTTTTTATTTTTGCAAAACTGCGCCAACCGCCAAATCAAGGTCATTTTAAAATATGACTGAACAAAACTATCACTTCACTAGGTATGAGTTATACCTCCGTTTCGCTCCTTTTCTTTGTCATCTGACCCTGACAATGTAGAGGTTATAGCTCTACATATGAACAGTTATACACGAAAGAGACACAGTGATGATAATTTGCCTTGCAAGTAATGGTGTTGCCTGTTTAAAATAGTGTTATATATATACATGCACATCAAAGAGTTAGTACTGTTATAGCTCCCTTGCTTGGAGCTCAGCATATAAGGGTTGTTGCAGGACTGGTTGGCCCGGTGTCAGGATAATGTGACTGGGTGTGGTATCATGCCACATGTCTACGGCGTGATACTGCAGTGTGGCAGCACTATATCTGTCTCAAGTAGACATTGTCTCCAAATGACTGAAATACTGTCGGTGGGACGTTAAACAAACAAAAATCAAAGAGTTACGCATAAATATAAATAATTTGTGAATTCAACCAGGGGCCACACATTCAGTCAAGAAAATCTAACGAATTCAAAATTTCGCTATGTCGAAAAAATATTAATTCATATACGTACAACTACAACGTATTTATATGGATATTCAAATGTGTAGTTTAAGGTTTTGGTAAAATCTTTATTTCTAACATCAACTATGAATACATATACGGTCTCCTGGTCTCGGATGGGCAAACACTCAATAGAGCAAATGTATTTCTGGTCTACTTAACTCTCTAGCCTGCTGTGCAAAGATACTTTATAATTATAAATATTCACGGAAGACTAATGTTCGTCTATTTTGTAAATGACTTGATCCACGAATAATAAACAATTTTTTTTTCTAGAAAATGAATTCGCAAACATATGTACAAACGAAACACTGATTTTATTAAAACGAAGAAAAAAAACTATTTTCAGTAACATGTACTGAAGAAATGAAATGTTAAGAATAACTTTTGTTTACACAAGTGAGTGTCAAGTGAATCATCAGGAGTTGTAATGTAATAAAACTGCAACATCTTGCTAGATAGGGAAATTCTAAATTTTATGATATATATAATTAACCAAGCAACGATTGTGAAATAAAAAAAAATGTCGATAAATAACAAAGTAATATAAACATGTCCATATGGGCTGTATTTTCTTTCTGTCTTTCCACTAATGTATTTATGTTTTTAAAATTTTATTTTTTTATTTTTTTGTTAGGCATCAACAGAAGATCCCCCTATAAAGAAGACGAGAGCGTGATACATACTGAAGTCCCTGATTGTTGGTACTGTGATGACTTTGGACCTGATCCAGCTAAGTAATATAGGTATTTACTTGTCTCTTTGTCCGTTCTACTCAGCTTAGTTTGACGTTTTATAACATAATTATGTTAAAAAACACATCTTGCTTATAAATCTTGTCTTATTTTATTCTCGTCTAAATTTAAAAAGGTATATCATGTTCATCGATCTCCTTTCCTCCCACGGGACGATGAATCGCGCCTATCAATTCCACTTGACCAGCGTATGCGACGATTGTATAGGTCAATCTTTTAAGTATTTGTCTCAGACGAAAACTGTAGTGTCGACTTCAGACGTTTAGATTCTTGAGCCCTGCAACGATCTCTCTCAGACGTTTGAACCCCAACCTTCACAACATTTCCCATGTTGAGCGATCTGATGCCGTATTCTCTCATGTGGCAATGTCTATCTGTTCAGTTTGTCCATTTTAAGCGTCTTTATATCGAAAATGTGGACGACCAGTGGGGCGAGTGCCGAATTCGAGCACACGTGTTTAATCCGTCGAAGGCGCCGTTCGCACGAGATAATTCGTACGAGACCGCCAAATCTTTCATAGTCCTCAGGCATTTCCCATTTCTTTCAATTATGTTTCGTTCGCTTCGGTCTATACTGTATACCATACCATTGCTGCGACTTTGATATGTCGCATCATGGGATCGATCCCTCAACTCCCGGTTATGGGGCGGGCGCCACCGTGACATATTCATGTTCTCATTAATTATTAATCATTAATATATTGAAATTGTTTATTAATACGAATCTAATCCTAGTCCCAGCTTATATCATATTTGCAAAACAATGCTTTTACGTTTCAAAATTAAAATTTAATCATTTTGTTCTTTCTAAATAAGATATGTCTGTAAATAACTACATGTATCTCCCTCCAGCTGATTCAACAATCACGAAACCCGCGATACGAATATACCCAGAGAGTGACCTACAAGATGCACACGTAAGTATAACCCTTTAGCAAATAGGTATTCACGTACTTTATGAGCGAACCGCAGTTAATATTTTATCATATTGATTTAAACTAATTGTCACATAGAAAGTTGATATGTGCTTCCGCTTACCTGCATTCCTTTCATCCAGTTACCAACTCACCTTCCAGTCCGCTCATTTTGTCAGTCGTTAATCAAAAGCATTCGCCCATTCATTGTTATTATTGTATGATTGTATAGGTGTTTACAACAGTAGTGCTGTGTCTTTCATAGTCCTCTGTAATTTTACATCAGAATTATTGCTTGTATAATTTTAGGATGTGTTTGTTTCATTGTGAATATGTGTTATGATATACACGTGGAGAAGACTTAGATAAATAATAAAAAATCAACATTCACTAATTATTTCGTGTATTCGTTATACAAACAGAAAAGGACAGAAGATGACAGACAATTCATTAAGACGTTGTTTACCTCCCCGGTGGCCGAGCAGTTAGAACGTCCGCCTCGGGATCGGGAAGTCTTGGGTTCGATCATCGGCCATGACATACCAAAGTCGTAAAAGATGGTGCTGGTATAGCTCCCTTACTTGGCGCTCAGCATAATAAGGGTAGTTGCAGGACTGGTTGGCCCGGTGTTAGGATAATGTGACTGGGTGTGGTATCATGCCACATGTCTACGGCGTGATACTGCAGTGTGGCAGCAATATATCTGTCTCAAGTAGACATCGTCTCCAAATAAGAAAAATACTGTCGGTCGGACGTTAAATTCGACAAACAAACAAGATGTTGTCTACATACACCTTAATTTGAAAAATTGTCACAAAATAATAACAATACTGACAATTACAATGTTTAAAGCAAAATAAACAATACCGTATCAACAATGGGATGTAAATATAATTATTATAAGATACACACCAATAACGGAGAGTAACAATTTCAATGTAGAAAAATATAATGGATATTAAAAAAAAAATGTTAATTTAAAGGTCAATGAACTAAACAATATTTTTGTTACTCTAATAATCATAGCTTCTTTTATATATCTTTGTACTTAATTGTCATTATTAAGTCTCCCAAACCAAGTATGGGGACCTTTTTAATATATATATAGAAGATGAATTTCATTTTGTGCTTGTATGTTCATTATTTGAAACCTTAAGGAAGAAATATATAAAAGAAAACAATTTCTATGTTAGACCCAGTATGGTAAAATTTGTTGTTTTTTTTAAATTCTGATAATGAAAATGATCTCAAGAAATTAGCCTTATTCTGTAAACATGCTTTTAAGTTGAGATACAATACATTAAATGGTAATACTTAATTTTTACAGGTTTTTAATGATTTTGAAAGAATTTATTAGGATATGTTATCTACCTTTTGCACTCTCGCATTCCTATGTCTTTGCGCACTGTATATGTATTATTTATGTTATATGTAACGATGAACTGTATATGTTCAAGTTATATCAATAAAATTTCTGTTCTGTTCTGTTCTGTTCAATATATATATATATATATATATATTATTTGTATATATATATATATATATTATTTGATTGTAACAATTTACAGTATTTTTACCGAGACGGTTTCATAATAAAGTTTCCTGAAGATTTTTTCTTACATCTGAAAAAGGGTATATACACACGCAAAATAGAACTCGTATTCTTCGTCAACTTGATATACAACAAACGCAGTACCGCTCTTCATGTAGAATATGATGCCTATTGCATCTACCTGTTTTGATGGGTAAATGAAGTTTTAATAAAATATGACCTAAGAGATATAAACAATATGTCTAAGTAATCCATTCATTTCAGAAGGTTTTATAATACTCTACGGTGAAATCTTTGATTATCGCGGTTCAATTATTTTCGCAAATTTCGTCGAGGATTTTATCCACGAATATTGACACCAAAGAATCTAATGACGCCGATGATTAATAATGTTACAGATTAGATATCAATTAATGATCTACTTACCATTCGATTTTGAATTGATTATTTGTCGATCGTTTAGAATTAAGTTGTCGGAAAGTATATATCTAAATTGTGAACATTTTCAAAAACATTAAAATAACAAAAATCTTGTGGAAGTTGTTTTACACTAAAAACCTTGTTTTTCAAACCACAATTTGTATCATTTACAACATTAGCATACATATTTTCGGAATTGGCAACTTTAAAGCAGTGCCTAATAATTTTACATTTCGAAGGCGTGATACTATGGTGTTGCAGCAATCTTTCTCTAGTAGACAAAGTCTTCAAATTCTGAAATATTGAACCTAATAACCAAAGAAATAACAACAAAAATATCTACAAGTACATAAAAAGGGTACCTGCCTAATTCTTCAAAAAGGTATGGTATGGTATGGTATGGCATAGTATGGTAGAATATGTGCTGGTATGATATGGTATGGTATCACATGGATAGGTATGATATGGTATGGTATCACATGGATAGGTATGATATGGTATGGTATCACATGGATAGGTATAAAGGTGGCTTGGTATGTGGTATGGTATGAAACTGGATTTGCATTTATACGATATTTTCCTCTAAATATTTAGTTTTTATTCACATGGCATACAAGGGAACGAAAATTTCTGTCGCAGGCCGCAAATCATTCCCATGACGTTAACGTCGTCCCTGACATAACAGGAAAGCAGACGACCTATTTAGAACGTATTGAGGTCTCAGAAAGCAAAGTGAAACTGTTACGGGGAAAGATGCGAGACAATAAAGGTAACATTGGTTCAGATTTTATTTATTTATTAATCTATGTATTTATTTCAGTAACACATTATGAAATCATTACTTTACAACTGGGGTTAAAACTGTTTAACATATCTGAGAAAAAATGCAAATAATATATACAAATTATTATATTGCATTTCTTTTATTTCAGTTTTTAGCGGTTTAATATATATCTACTCACCTGGAGTTTGTATATATAATTTTGGAACTTGCACTTTTATTAAATACATGCATAAAAATAATCATTTCATTTTTGTTACACAAGTATCTTCTTATTTAACTCCTTACTATGTTTTGACGACGTCCTGATTCAATATTCAAGCAATATGTTTTATAATCTATCTTTTGCCAAAGTATAACGTTAAACATATACAGAGGAAATCTTATTCAAAAATCAACGACTTTGTATTTGTAGTTCTCTTTACACTGATTATCCATTTGTTTGTCCTAAGTATCTTGTCAATACTTTCAGCATGTTGATAAAATCATACTTCAAAGTTATGTACTAATTAGATACAAGTTGACACACACACACATGTATACTTTATTGTGTGTGCGTTTTTTTTGTTTTTTTTTTTGTTTTTTTTATTGTTTCGAAAGTGTTTACAACATGCATTAATTTGTCTTCATAGTATATTTATGTATCTCAATTTGTTTTCATCATAGAAGTACATATGTATAGTTTGATTAGAATCTAACTCTCTACTTCGGTAAATTTCTTTAAAGGTTATTTGACGATTGGAATGTGTTCCGTCCCAAGAGGTGGCACAATTTATTTGTTTGAAACTCTAAAGTCATTAATCCAGAATCTCCATCAAGACGAAAAACCGCAAGTGTTAATAGTAGTATATTTAGGTACGTAATTAAGTAATGATCATGGGCCATTATTCAGAGATGCATCATCCGCAATGCTAATGCCTTATTCTCACTTTTTGTAGGATGGGAACTCTCCTCAGCTATATTCAAGAAACATGTATCAGCTATATTCAAGAGACATGTATCCGACTAGTTCCTTAACATCTCAATGTGTCTTATGTGTCTTAATTATTTTACTATTATGCTCAAAAAATACTTGTATGAGGAGCTTGAACTTATTTTAACTATTGGCCATTTACATATCTGAATGTGAAACGACTTGAGAAGAGGACGGGTGCGTTATTTGGGACTTGTTATGGCATTTGATTTTGTTTCACTTATTCCTAATTTGAAAGGGTTGGTATTTATGAGTTTTAACCTCAGTCAATGCTTTTATATAGCTTTTGGACTTAAACTATATTCTTTGTTGTACCAGTGATTGTACTCCATGTCTGAGATGGTCATGACAGAATCTTGCTCCAACCGAGGTCGGAACCAACAACCTTCAAATCCATAATCATTCTCCACTGTCACTTGGTCATGGCGCACACTCTAAAATTTAGGGAAAAACAATGTTTATCTGGTTACCTTGTATAAACATGGAAACTCAAATGCCCGTTGACCGAGTGGTTAGAGCGTCATTGGTATAATCTGCGGTTCCAATATAGCTAAGTCGTTCAAATTGTACTGGTACATAAGGGTAGTTTGGGGACTGGTTGAAATGGTATCAGAATAATGTGACTTGGTGTGGTTGCAAGTCACGTGTTGTCTTGGTGCGATATAGGCAACACTATGTCTGCCCTCATGTAGACAAAGTTCCAAAATGACTCAAATATAATGGTTGTGGGGATAAATCCAAACAAGCAAGCCAAGCAAAACAAATATACAGAATATAACCATCAAATTAAACAATTGAACATTGCAGTGGGTGTAACCAACTCAATCGACGGAACCCACGGTACTCGTTCCATTATCAATACCATATATACCGTGGGGTTTTCTTCAAATGGCAAAACTTCGTTTTCATGACGATTAATCAGCTACTTGCTGAACAATTAATCCACGCGTAATCTTTTAAATACCCTTCAATGAAGAAGTTACAAAATCAAAGAACCGAACGCCTATTTCCGTTTCTTTGGTGGTCTCTCCGTCACGGATCAAATAAAAAGCTTAATTATCAATTCATAAGTACGAAGTTTTGCTATTCAAATAATCCACGGTCGATTAAGAAGCAGAGCGTATTGAGCGAACGTTCGTTCCGACGATGAACCAATCCTAATTTGAATTAGGTTCCAATGACACGGAGTGGCAGAACAAGATATTATATACACTGGATGCGACATACACAGACGAATTTGAGTCCGGTCTCCTTCAAGTTGTCGAGCCTGCTGACCAAAGCATATATTTGGACTACAGGTCAGTGAAATGGACAATGGTTTTCCATGGTTCAATCTAGATAAGGCTTAGATGTTTTTTTATCATTATATTTCGTTGACATTATATTTCATGGGTACATACATGTAAATTCAATGGATACATGTGCTAGAAAGCGTGACGTCTAGTAAATGAAATGTATTCGTGTGGATTATTATTCGTGGATAAAATCAACAAAAATAAGTCTCCCACGAAATTGTATTGTATAGGGGTTTACCGTCGCTGCGATAGTATTTCAATCATATAGCGACGTCCAGCTAATTACAGGTGGAGGAAGACCCCGAGTACACAGAGGTACCCGGGTAGAACCACCGACCTATCGCAAGCCAGCTGGAAGGCTTCCTCACATGAAAAATCCGAAGTCCCTGCCGGGATTCGAACCCACAGCGGTGAGGGGCTGAGAGATTTGTAGTCCACGACTGTAACTGCTCGGCCACGGCGGCCCCCTCTCCCATGATAGTTTATGATTATGTAGTATTGCATTCAGAGGGAACTGATTTTGAGGATCGGGCAAAAGGATTCGAGGAATAAATACGAAACAAAAACGTAATAAATTACCATTAAAATCTTTTTCGTTCTAAAGATCTTTTCTGTTTGTTTCAGTCTTTCTTTTTTAGGAAACTGTTTTGGTCTATGGCATTTATATAAACAACAAATAAGGGATATTTCGAAATTGTGATGCAACTGAACTTCTTTCATGTCATAAATACATTAAATAACCGGCATACCTTCTTTTTTAAGCAATGTATTTCTTTACACATGTATTTTGAAAAGCTGAATCATATTGGTTTAATGTATTATTTATTGATAAGTACGTAGGTTAAACATATGAAAAGGTCCAGTGTACGCTTCTGTAGATTAAGCTTTATCGTAAGATAAAAGTTAATGTTAAATTATCTGTTTTATTTATTCATCAAGGTGTTTTGGAATAAAAAAATCACATTTTCCAGCCTTTTAAAAACTATAATTATTTATGTATATTCAAATATATTCAATGATGCCAGGTAAGATACATGTATTTTTTTCTACCTTAGACGATGCGCTTTGCTTTAGGTCGCAACTGACTAAGACGATTAAAAAAGAGAAATAATTTGAAAAGGAACTTGATCTTTTGGTTATATTCAGTTTTACAACTGTTTTCAACATATTGATGAATAAATCAAATAAAATGCCCTATTCCTTGTCAACCCTGTAAACAATTATCAAATATGATATTTCAGAAAAATCACACGTTATATCTACAACGACAGTAAGGAGAGAGTCAAGTGGAGGACGAAGCAAAATGTTGACTTCGCTTACCTCTTCTCTTATTGTGAGAAAATCTCGATATATTACCTTCACTTGGAAGATGACGTCATTTCCGATACATATTTTTATAGTGACATTCAGCAATTTGTTAAAAAGCAGACAAACTACTGGTTTTTCCTCGACTTCTGTCAGCTTGGATTCATCGGTAAGCTTTTCCACTCAAGTGACTTATGGCGAGTAAAAGAATATCTCCTGTTTAAAACGCTAAAACCCTGTGACATTCTGTTAAATGACCTTATCAAGGTGATGATGCAACCTAAACGAATCAAGATTCCACGGTCTCTGTTTTACCACATAGGTACGAAGTCTACTTTGGTCAACAAAACGCAGCATGCACAAGACGGCTCCTTCAAAGATTTGATGAAAATCAAATCTGCTAAAAAAAACACGAAGTAAAATAAACCGTGACCTGTCTTCAAATTTCAAAGAAATGAAACATCCCAATCCAGAGGAAGACCTGAGAGCAACATTACTACAACACGGGGACTACTCGACAGGAAGGGCTTATTTTAAAGACCTTAGTGGCTTCTACTGGTGTAGGATGTTGTTAAAGACCAGTTTCTGGAAGTGAAGCTAAAGAAGTCCTCGTTTTTTCAGGAATTACACATACGTACTGGGCACCCTGTAACAAAGAGTGATATGATAGAAAAAGCTGACGTAAATGTGACTAATACTATTGACAATAACGGCAATTGTGGGTCAGTCTGGGACAACGTTGGCCATTTTATAAATGGAGAATTCCATCTGACGTTTCCAGAAAAAAATGCGAGTGCGGTGTTTACGGGTAGTGATAAATGAGAAGCAGGATTCGTGGGTTATTATTAATGAAATCAGTCTGGTGTCTTAAATGAATATAAATGAGTTGTGGTGTTTTACTGAGCATATTGTGCTACAGACATCAATCGGTATATTGGTGTTTCGAAATGTTTTTGAAAAGTTCATGAGCGTCACAGGGTGGAGTTTTAATATTGTCCTTAACACATATATCATTTTTATCGCGGAAGCTATGAAATATATGTGTTATTTAATAACTGTTGTACAGTTTTGTCGACAATCACTTTAACTGAACAAAGGTCGCAATGTCGTTCGTAATCAAATGGTTGTGTGTTCGATTCCATGCCGAGAAATACAAAACATATTTATCACAGCGTAATATTGCAGTGAGCCAATACTATATCGCTCTCATGTTTGAAAATAATGCTAGTACAGTTGAAACTCGTTGGGTCGAGATCGCGAGTCTCGACATTTCGTATATCTCGACATACTTTGAAAGTCCCGACTTTTTTCACTATTTAAACATCTTTCGCGGATAATATGGTGGGCTTAATTTTGATTTTAGATTTCTAATATTTTTGCATTACATGTCTGAAAAAATGTAGCGCGAAATACAAAATTCTGGTGCATGCAATCTCATTAAAATCATATCCTAATTTGCGCTCCTCTACTATCCGCAAGTATGATCTGACATCGCATTACAGGTTACGTCAGATAAACCTTCGAAATGATTTATATACATAAACAAGAGCTCGATTTAACCAAATAAATAGCGCGTTTCAAACTGACTTAAGTAAAACATTAACTATGGTTGCCTCAACTACTGCTGTGAAAAAGTTACTAAATAACGGATACCAGAATTTAAGCCTGTCGTCAAATGATGTCATATAAAAAAGGGATATCAATGCAATCAAAGGACACTAAAGAGCTTGCCCCCTGTTACAATTTCATAATGCTGGATCTTCAAGGAACCCTCTTAAAAATGAACCTCAATAATTCTCAAAATTGGTGTACCACAAGGCTGTAAACTACCACCAGTCCTCTTTACATGCAAAAAAAATGTTCTTTTCCTACCAAACAGGTTTTTTACATATATATTTTTCCTGAATTTAAAAGTGAGCATATGACATTAGGATAAATCACAACAGCACATTAAAACTACCGGTACAAGGTAATAGAAAAAAAGCTGGAACAATGCATGGAACCAAATGCAGAGGCATTTGAAAAACCAGTATTCAAATATTCTTATTTTTCATGTAACTTGCTTATATTATGTTCTATTTAAAAAAAAAAACCTAGGTACCATTAGAAAGGTCTATAGATTTCCAACATTTCGATGGCTTTATGTTTGGATCTATCTTTGACGGATTATGAAATATGAACGGTTAAACCCTAACAAAACGGCAAAAAACATGCCTATGTCAAATACTTTTTTCTCCACCAACAACTTTGGAATTCATAACCTGATCATTTAAACATACAAAACATTATAAAAGCAATGCATCAAGCTTTAAATTTAATCACAAATAAAATAAACAAGGAATAGTTCTACAAATTATGTTCATACTCTTATCTACAAAAAATCAATTTCGAGATTAAGACAGCTAGATTTACTTGGGGTAACATAATTTTCCTTTTTTTTTCTGCCATAACACAACTGATTTAACCCTGATCTTTAAAATCTAAATGTTATTTGAAGATCATTTAAAGGACTACAAATTACACCCATAACACCATGATAGAAAATTCATTGTTTTTGAGATATTTAAAGGTATACGTGAACAATGTTGTTATTTTCTATATAGACAAAGAAGGAAAATTAAAACTATTCATGAGAATTTTCGAAAACTACATGAATAACTGCATTGTGCAGGTATGCCTTTAAGGCCATGTCATTTATGATTTTCCTGAAATAGAAGTGACAGTCCTCCAGAAGGGCCAGTTGTGCAGATGGACCAATTCTGCGCCTTAAGTGTAAATTTTATGCAAATCTGTCCAAAAAAAGCTAGGCATGTAGAGCTTAAATCCGTTTCATTTTGCTTAATTTAGTTAATGTGATGACGTCAATTAAACAGCGACAAACATTACAACAACCATCATAATGTATAAAATAAACGTCTGTATTTCTGGTCAAGATTTCATTATCCTAGCACATCTGTAAGATTCAAAACACCTTGTTTCGAAACATCTGCATTTTGTCCGGACAAGCAAATGACCTTTGACCTCAAAGTGCGACCTTGACATAAGAGCTGCCGAACTCTTGCATGCACTTCCGCCTCATTGACGTTAACATAACTGTAAAGTTACTTGAACATTCAGTGATCCATGTCTGAACAATCAAATTCAGCCCTGAGACCTTTGACCTTGACATCTGTGCTTGGGACCTAATTCTTGCACATGACACTTTAGCTCATTGAGATACGTATTACTATTAAGTTATTAGGAAATCCTGCAAACCATGTTTAAGTTACAGTCCCGACAATGAAATCTGGATGACCTGATGAACTATAATGCGCATACACCGTGAGGACATTATGATGACTATGTCAAGCTCCCAAAGTGGGCTCGACAACAATTATGTGAGAAGATGGTTTATTTGTTTAGAAGTTATGGTCAGGGTTATAGTTTTTCATTGTATACATTTAAAAAAAAGAGAAAAGAGAGATAAATGGGTCAAAATGGACTTAAGAGTTATGACCCTTTACGGAAATATACCCCTTGTTATAGTGAACAAGTATATGTGAAAAATGATGACAGAAGGTTTAATAGTTAATATATGGCTTAATATAGCTAAGGTTTAAGTTTTTCTACGGCGACATCGCCAATGACACCACAATCAGATTGATGATCTCAACTTTCTTTTCTCAGTGTGTGTATGTGTGGGGGGGGTTGCTTATTGTTAACATTTTATGTTGCTGGCTCTTCAAGAAACTATTTTAAAATTTTAAAATGAACCTCATTCCCCATAAAAAGGGCTGTCCTACAAGGTAAAAATCTATCACTGACCCTCTTTCGATGCATTTCACAAATCATAATGGTACACTTCAATGTAACAAATTTGGGAGCTGTACATTACATGAACATAAAGTTTTTCCCTTTCAAATAATATCCATGGTGAGGAAAAGGGGAATTTATATCTGTAATAGGGACCTTACTAAGGTTCCAAGTAAGAGAGAAATCTATATAATACAAAAGCAAGCTGTCATAAAATTATAATTGCAATTTTGTTATGGCAATTAAAATGAAAAGTTATCAAATAAACTGAGTAAGTAATACTTGCGCGTATGTTTTTTGCGTACATGACAGAGACTTGACTTGACTTGACTTTGAGTTTACCGTCGTTTCGACAGTATTTAAGTCATATTGCGACGTCCAGCTAATTACAGGTGGAGGAAGACCCCGAATGCACGGAGGCACCAAAACATGTCTAAATGGTATAGCCATAGCACAAACTCAATGAATGTTCTACAGAAGTGCCTGACAAAATGGAATCAAGTTGCATAAAACTATAAACTACAGTATATGAGTATGCACAATTATAAAATATCCACTTTTAAGTCAGGTTACAAAAAGAGAGCAATCAAATTTTCAGCAAATGCATCTTTCATTCCATTACTTTGTTGTATATAAACTATTTAACTTACACCAGAAAAACAGATGAAAGAATTCATGTTGCAATCTCTTTGAATCTGTTGCTCAACAAGGATTTATAATATGAATATGTATAGTGTCACAGTACAATTCACTGCACATTCCTACAATATACCAGGGGTCTTTTGTTTGACCCCCATGGCTGCTGAACATTTTTTCTCCAAAAACATTTAGCATCAAACATATTTCTATTGGACTATGACAAAGGCTTGTGTCATGCTGCTTTAAAATAATTATATAACTCTTGGAATTCAGAGTTTCCTATGTACCTTTCAATATTTTGCCCCAGGGTTTGTGGGGAGGGGGCATACATGGGACTTTTGACAGAAGAATGTTCTAAACTGGCCGGAATCCTGTGCAAACTGCAAAGCATATTCATTTGACAAATTTCTATTGCTCTTTGATGATGAAAGAAAAAAAGCCAAGTTCCCCTGTCAGTTTAGCCCATACCCCTCCTGGGGCAAAATATTGTTAGGTGTACTAAGAGAGACCTTAAAAATATTAAACATTTGCAAGCAGTCTGGACAGGTATAAATAAACAGTATTATTTCATTCCATATAATTTGCAAAAGCACTTTTTAAACATTTTTTTCAAAGATCTGCTGTCTGTTGGAACTTCTTCTAGTGCACAAGATCTTTATGGGCACAAAACATTTATATTTCCCCTTAGAGTGATTGAGGTGCACATGTGCAATACTCTTTGAATTTACAAATCCATCAATCAGTCTGTAAAAGTTCTTTTTAACAAATGCAGTGTATGTGAAGTCAAACGCTAAAATGTCATTAAAGTAATCTCAATCAGGGAAATTTCATCATGTCTGAAATTAACATTGTCAACATCATATGGTACAAACATGTCTGTGATGTCTTACCTATGGTGGCATATTTCCGCCAGCCACTTACCACTTAGCTATGTCGAAACTTTTTGGGAAAATTGTCACATACTCAGTTAGTATCTGGCAAGTAGAAAACTTTCGTGTTATCCTCTTAGGTATCTTTTTGAGAATAAAACTGACTGTTAGTGCCCACTACTGCCAGCAATATATTCACTTAAGATAACTGGATATCTCGCCCTATTTCAAGTTAGTCTGTTAAATTATGTGGATAACAAGCATTTACATAATTAACTGGAAAAAAGCATGATATCCAGTTAACTTAAGTGAATATGTGTTTGGCAGTAGTGGGCACTAACAGACAATTTAATTTTGTTAAGATACCTAAGTGGATAACTTGAAAATTTTCTACCTGAATATGTAACAATTTTTCAGAAAAGTTTCAACATAGCTTAGTGAATAACTGGCTGGCAGAAATATGCCACCATACATACCATTAGATAAGTGTCATGATATTGGTGAACTGTTTTATATAAACAGAGCAATAAAAAAGAGAAACCGGTTGCAGTTTCCAAGTGGTTAGAGTATTTCTCTCAAATATCTCCCTTGTGTTTGTCAAGAACATAGTAATTTGTTCTGTTCTATGAATTCTGGCTTGGGGAAAATCAAAATATGCAAAGGCGTATAAAAAGACTTAAATATTTAAGTACCGGTAACCATTATTAGAAAGAGATTTGTGCGAACAGTCCGTTAGCTCAACCCCTTATAAGCCAGGGATCTTGGGTGCAAATCCTGCTCTGGTACACAATATAAATATCATATCCCATGTAGAGTAATAGCACAAACTGTTGATCTGAGATTGGTAATGTCCACTGAGGTGTTATCTGGAACATATGCGGATTCAGCAATTTGTCTCATGGGGGGGGGGGGGGGGTATAACAGCAATAATTACCATGTCCAATGGGGTCATGTCTCTTATTCTTTTATGCATAATAGCTAATTACCTTTTAAAGGTAAGGCCCCTCCTGAGAATTAGCTATTATGCACAAAAGAATAAGATACATGACGAGGGTAAGGCCCCGTGTTCAGTTCCCAGGCAGGAGATGCACTTTTCTCACAATAACATTTATTTTTGACAGATTTCTGTATGTGTGGTCCTGTATCTTACCCATCCCTTTGATCAAGGATCTCAGGTTCAAATCCTGGAGAGGTATGTTACATTTCATTTGAATCATTAGCAATAACTCCCAATAGAAGAGAATCATGTTTATGAGGCCAGGAAGCTTATCCGATAGGGTCGCCTGGGAAAGGTTCCAGGAAAGCGTCTCAGTCAGGCTGCACATTTTTCTCAACCTGTGACATTTGGAACACAATTTGGACAAAAGCTTCAGTGCTGTGAGGCTCTCTGGATCCATTTGGAAATCAAGGAAAAATTCCAGTTTGTTGGGGAAGTATGTTACGGTACCAATAACTCACAATAGATGAGAATCATGTGTAAGCGGCCACCATTGGTAGCTCAGTTGTAAAGTGAAGGCTCCGTGTTTGAGTCTCAGCCAGGCTGCACATTTTTTTTATAGGGATCACTCATTCGATTGAATATATTTTTATGGGTATACAACAATGATTTCACTTGGTGTCTTCCTCCGCCTGTAATTAGCTGGACGTCGCTATATGATTGAAATACTATCGCAGCGACGGTAAACCCCAATACAACAACAATACAACAACAATGAATTAGTTCAAAATGATATTTTGATAATTTTGATATAAAAGTATATTAATTTGTTGTTTTTAATAATGTTCTGATTAATCACTGAAGCGTGACAACGGTGTAATCTTGATAAGGGTGGCTTTTTAGGTTTCTGTGCATGGGTGATACAAGTGGAATGAATTTGAAAGTGAGCCAAAAGTGTAAAGATGTTGTCAGTATCGAGTGTGGTGCCCATTTGCGTTGATTACGGCCTGACATCGTCTCTTCATGCTACTGATAAGCCCGCGTATGGCGTCTTGTTGGATTCTAAGAGGGCCTGTCTAAGCTCTTGGGTGGTGGTTGGCTTAAATCGCTCTCTGAAGAATGTCCCAGACATGTTCAATTGGATTTAGGTCTGGAGATCTTGCAGGCCAGTCCATCCTGACAATCGTTTCATTTTCAAGATACTCATTTGTCACTCTGGCTCTGTGAGGTCTGGCATTGTCGTCCATTAAAACGAAATTTGGGTCCACTACTCCGATCGGAGAAAAAAAAGCGTTCGGGAAAAAACAATCGATTTTCCTACTTAATAGATACATTATTTTATATGCAACAAAACAGAGAATGGGAGAAGTGGGGAGAGAGAAGAGGAGAGGCAGTGAGATACATTAAAAAATAGGTTACTGTTTAAGTCAAAAATAAGAAAATGTTGAGTTATTTTCCGTTTAAAACAGTATGTTACTTCAGTATCGGTAGACGCTCTACCTCTGTTTTTGTTTCTACCCCGATTTCAATATAATTAATCACACGAATAAATTCACGCGAATAACGTCATCATCTTCATCAAATGCATTCTAAGTTCAGGTGACAACAATAAACAACCACCCAATGTTTCTGAAAAATAAAGAAGGTTTCGAGAAAAGACGATCGTTTTTCTCCGGTCGGACTGTTGAAATTCGATCGGATTTCCGACAACGGACAGGTACCGATAGATCTTTTCCCTGTTGGAGCGAATTCCGATTGGAGATGTTGATTAATCACTGTATCTTTTTTTTATTTACGGATGGATTTTCTTGAAGATACATTGTGTACTATTTTTGGAAACTGGAAACTATGTTCTTTCAGAATATATATGGGTTAATAGTGTATAGACATTAGTGTCCCTTAAAGTTTATGGAAAAAACCGACATTCCATAAATTCACCGACGCGGGTTCTGAACAAAAAGAAGTTGATTTGGTACTCTCGGAACTGTGTGGTGGTTCTCTTGTACCATCTTGTAATTGATGCGGTTACTTCCCCTGATTATACCTAACGATTGAAAATAATATCAACAAATTCCAAGCGACAGTCTAATTTCAAATAAATACAATTTAGAAAAATTAAATAACTTACCGGGCGGTGGTAAACAGTAAAGGTTATTAAACAAATTCAATAGATAAATCTTCCTTAGAAAATGTTTACTTCACTGTCCGAGGACAAAACCAAGAATGAGAAAATGAGTAGAGCAGAGAAAGAAAGAAACGATACACATGACTGATTTACCCATCATACACTTGATCAGCACTCACAAAATGACACATCATGATGCACACTTTTCTTAAACAAACACTCACTACTGACCATGCACTAAATACACAAAACATGACAAGTGACATGCACAACATAAACAACAATGTACAATATAACATAAAACATGAATTTCTGCTAATGACATCAAATAATACCTGGGTAACATATATAAATTTGAAAGATACGTGACCCAATGGCACAGCTTCTTTTTGCGTCAGGATTATAATAATTTTAATCGAAAAAGGAATTCCAAGATATGCTTCGAGTGACACTGTATACCTTTTTCCGATATTTGCTTGGTATGAACACCATTATCAACATAACTGTTCTACACTAATCCACATACTCTAATCATGACTACAACAAAGGCACCATCAAACAACAATAAAAAGGTCACCACTTACTCCTACGTCACAGATACCATCAGCAACTACAACTTAAGCACTGCCAATTATTATGAAACCCAGACACGAACCAGGCAAATATCATTTTGACTTGTTTGTCCAGTTTACATTGTCATATGCAAGAATCACGTAGGCATTAAGCATATCAATTAAAATTGAGTCATTTTATTAGTTCGGGACTCTCTCTCTCTCTCTCTCTCTCTCTCTCACTTCTTCTTCATAAGGGTGGGGCCTCCGTGGCCAAGAGGGTAAAGTCGCTGACTTTAACACTCACTCAGCCCCTCACCGCGTGGGTTCGAATCCCGACAGGGTCAATCGGATTTTCATGTGAGGAAGCCTTCCAGCTGGCTTACGGTAGGTCGGTAGTTCTACCTGGATGCCTCCGTGCATTCGGGGTCTTCCTCCACCTGTAATTAGCTGGACGTCGCTAAATGACTGAAATACTGTCGAAGCGACGGTAAACTCAAATAGCCAAGTCAAGTCAAGTCTAAAATAAGGTATAACTAAGGCATTGAATCGCTCATTCACAGAGATCACAAAGTATTACTAAGGCATTGAATCGCTCATTCACAGAGATTCACATTTAATTAAGACATTATATATATAAATGAAGCCATACCAAAGTAACAGTTTGACATTTCTTCATTTCTTTCAATTCTTCACAGTGGTTTTGTCTCGAGTAATCTGATTAAATCACACGGATGAGGAATGCAAGATATTTAGCAGACGAAATTGACAATGTGTAAAGCGAGACGCATTCACTTGGTTTATTTAATTCTCTCTCTCTCTCTCTCTCTCTCTCAACTAGCAGGGGTTGAATAGTGGGTGAAAAAGAGAACAATATAAGTATCCATAAATTGAATATGAATAACAAATGTTACATACAAACGATCAAAATTTAGAATATAAATGATATTTATTGTACATAAATTGAAAATAATCGAATACTGTAACGTAATAAAACACGTGTTTAGGAAACTATAGTTGTGTTTATCAAGGAACTTTCTTCCTATCTTGTCCAGTGAGTGACACATGGAAGATATGAAAAAAAATAGCTACCCAGAGAATTGAAAAACAAACTGAATTTAAGATTTCCGCATGGGGATAAGATAACTGAAGTGGATTATACAGCAAGTTTGGGTAAGGATAAAGTCATGAAGTTTTCTATCTTGTTTATTATTTGCCATTCTTTTTGAATGTATTTATCATGAAAAATGAAAAGCAAACAAGTCCTATAAGAAACAAGGAACTAACTCCAAGTGGACGAAAAAGTATAATATGATACAAAATAGAGAAATATTAATAATTACCGCCTTGGAAGTTATACAACTAAATCATATGTTATACAGTACAAATTGCAGTTGAATTATGACACATGTACATTTTTTAAGATATGCTAGCATAGCTTTACACTGAATTTGTGAAATGAAAACATAATTATTAAGCACATTTTAATTTATTTTCAATAAAATACGAACTATTTAATTATCTCTATTAGAGCGCTTATACATTTATTACATAGTACAAGCATATACATACAGATAGTTTTTAGTTGTTGGTGACGTCTGTCACACCAACTGTAGTACTACGTTTTCAAACCAGTTTCTCTTAGATTTAAAACCGAATAACCTCTCAATAGTGAAAATATGATCGCACAAGTGTACACATCTCAACAACATAAGTATACTACAGTAGATTTAAAAATATGTTGAAAAAATCAATGCTATGTAAAAAATAAATACTTACAGGCCCAAAAATCGCGTGTGACATAAACACAACATAGGACTTATTTTTCTATGTTGATGTTACTGCAATCGAATGATGTAACTGTTTTTATCACGTGATCACTTTACCATGCGCACGAATATTGTTTGTTTCGACGTAAAGGTGGCTCGCAAATAAATTTTATAGTAAATGTGCAGCGTTCGGTCATTTTAGGCTGTTACAATAGCCCATGTGAAGTGAAAAACAAATCATTGTAACATACTTATAGTCACATCAAGCTATCGACCTCAGATATTTCCAGGGGTTATTTCTTACACTAAAAATTACCGAAATCTGTATATATCTACTATCCGAAACGAGTTCGGAGCTCTGACCTGTGCAGAAAATTTGCATAATAGCTTCAATCTATAAATCGAGAATGTTGTAGATACTGCATGAATACAAATCAAACCTCTGACAGCGCCGAGAGAACAGAAATGCCGCGTTTCTTTTGTTTATCAAAGTAAATTTAATTAACGGTGATCGTCTTCAAACACTCTTTCATTTTAGACACACACAACTTCAGTGCCTTCAGCGCTTTGATTTACAATATTAACACCTTTAAATTTCGTAAAGATCTATTACGAAGAAATTCTAGTCACTTGTCTACGTATTAATGCTGCAGTGAGAACGTTCATATCCGTCCAATTAAGTTGGAGGATATATATTACTGAAATACTGTCGGACTGACGTTAAATCAATTAACCAGCAACACAAATCATATATGTAACATATATAACTTATTCAAATTACTGAGACAGATTTGATATAAATCTGGCTAATTGGATCTCTTTGCCGTATTTGTGTATTCATGTTCATAGGTAGAATCAGAAGGTGATGTAATGACAGGTCTGTTGTCAGCGTACAGCCGGGAATATGTCCCTTCTGTGTTGTCCCTATAACTCTGGATTTATATCTAAACCAACACCGTCCACGTTCACCACTGTTTTACAGTCGATCTCTGGGTCCGCAGGGAAGTCTGAGTTGATAGTAGTCATCTCAACCACTTCGTTTATGCATGCTTTTTCAGGGACGGAACTGCCGTCGAATATTTTATTGGGTCCTGTACTCCGTCTGAAGGAAAAATGATTATCATAAAAATGACTCTACATTCTAAATCAGAAAAATTAAAAGCTCCAAAATTTATATGTCCTTCACGGTAAATGCCGCATTTTTTTTTTGTTCTGTCTGATTAAAGATAAAAATTCATTTGTATACATTCAGTAGAATTCAAATATTACCGTATGTTCCTCTGTTTTATGCACACTAACGTGATGAATACAGTTTGAGAAAGGCATGTTCCTGCTAGCACTGCTACAGCTACGAAAAGTCCCACAAACTCTTTGCAATCTTGAAGCTTTATTTGATTTAATCCCGAGAACAGATCAGGCCTTACTGTAACGAATTAAAATGATATCATCTCCCGGATCATTAAAAAAAATACACATCGCAATTATATGTGCATATGCGTTATAATATAATTATATCCAGGATTATTTTATTCCTTATAGTTAAATATATACGCCTTCTATTGTTAATGTTTTGTGGCAGTATCTTTAAAATATAACTATGGTGTTTGTTTTTAACAATTATTGAAGGAAGACAAGTCTTAAATATTATACTGCGTATCGACTAATTTGCTTTAAAACAATTATGTCAAATGTTAAGTAACTTTAAAAAATCATTTTATTTTCGATCATTAATACTTTTGTAATGTAAATTCATTTGAAATACCTTGGCCGCATGATGTTCTCTGCCATCCTGGGTCACAAAATCCAAGGTCACACGTTCCTACCACGTTGTCCTAATTGCTGCCATTTATACAGTGACAGGTGTGTGATTAATTTGTACCGAATGAGGGACTGACACATAAATATATAAACTATGATATATAGATTAATTTGAGTAACAATACTTATTTTAAATAAAAACGAAACGCTTAATTAAATAAAAATCTAAATTAAACAACGGATACAAAAAAGAATCTAATAACCAGACATATCACAATTTACCTGTATAACAAACAGCTCAGTATCTGAAAACATTTAGAACGATCTGTAATGATGACAATGTCTCACATGCTCGATCTGTCACTTGTAGTACATCTTTATTCTAAACTAATTGTGACACAATGAGACATCTGTGCAGCCAGACCTAAAATTGAACCCGAGACCCTTAACTTACAGGATGAATTGCTTTACTGACTGAGACACTCTATCGCTTACACAAATCTTTCACCGATAAGGGTTTCTTAAAGGCCGTTACTCTAACCTTAAACATATTTCGGCGTCCTTAAGTAAACTGAATTAAAAAAAAAATCAAAAAAATCTAGGTCACACAGATGACCCCTGCCACCCGGGGTCTCACAGTCTCATGTCACATGTGCCGACCACTTTGTCACAGTGGCTATCATTTATACAGTGACAAGTGTGGGAACAGTTCAGTCCGAACGACTGACCATTGCATTCTGAAAAATTACATACGTTAGAAAACCTAAAACATTCTGAAAAATTACATACTTTAGAAAATCTAAAACATACATAAATAATTTACGAGGATAAAATAATATATTCTAAACTTAAAAAAAACAAAAACATAATTTAAATCCTAATCAGCATTTAGGTGAAAACATAAATGACCACATACAATAAGAATATTTAATTTTCTTTTGATAACGCTACCTTGTATCCAATCAAGACTTAAACTGTTGTTTAGAGTTTTTGACATCTTCCTTTAACGAGAGAAATAAGTTAATGAGAAAAGTATGTTGAACGTATACAGATTACATGCATATTGTTAAACATCTATTTCTTTTGTGATTTTACGCGATCTTCAAATGATCAAGTAAACCAGGCACAGTCATGGTCTTTTAGGGGGATTTCTCAATCAATACATTAATTTAATATTTTTAGTTTTTAATTAAAATGCAAAAGTAATTTCAGTTTACGAAAGATATATGTCAATAGAAATATAACAAAATGTATTTTTTAGTCATGTTTTGTCGTTTATAAGGCAGTATAAATCCATAGTATAACATAATTATCAAGATAACACTCAAAATGACTCAATTACTGTACTCGTTTATGCGTTTATGTCTGTCTGTGTGATGAATATGATAACTTAAGTTGTAGATGAATAAATACGAATTAAAAAAACAAAAAAAAAAAAAAAAAACTTTTCCCACTGGAGATCAGGGACTAATCTGTTGATACTGAAGTATTGAATGTCTAATCTCACACAACATGAAAATATGAAGGAGCTGTTGCCAAACGAATGCGCCACTGTGTAGCACTTGGTAGTTGGACGAATGGATGGATCGATGGGTGGATGGACAGACAGGCAGATTTGCTCTGATACATTGAAGAATATCGTGAAATACTACGGTTTACTATCACAAATTATTGTATATCTTTTACATGTATATATTATAAAGTTATTATATATAATATATAGAATTGTTTTTGAATTCGTATTTATTCATTCACAACTTAAGTTATCATATCCATCACACATAGACAGACATAAACGCATAAAGTTGATCCAATTGTCATTGATTCATATCCTTCTTGCCAATGAAGATTTTTTTAATCATTACAACCAGCTTTCTACATTAATCAAAATTATTTTTACAACATTTTGGAAGGCCACTAAGGAATTGTCCATGCCAAGTTTTATTAATATCAACTAAGTGATTTCAGCGGATAAATCATTTACAGTAAATTGTTGACGATGGTCGACGGACATCGTCGGACACAGAGTGATTTCAAAGCTCACAATAAGCTCCTTATATCAATACTGGCAAAAAAAGAACCCCTTCTATCAGACTGTGATTTATAAATCATATTCACTCGAAGAAGTTCTTATCAGCTGTTTAATTATAATCTACCATATGTATAATTATAAAGAAATTGCAAAACAGTATTTATACCGATGTTACGTGCCGATCCCTGCTACCCAGAATCGCACAGATCCCGGTCACACGTACCGACCACGTGATCACAATCGCTACCATTCATACAGTGGCATGAATGGGAACAGTTGGATCCGAAGAAGAGACCGTTGTTGTTGTTGTTGTGGGGTATACCGTCGCTGCGATAGTATTTTAATCATATAGCGACGCCCAGCTGATAACAGGTGGAGGAAGACCCCGAGTACACAGAGGTACCCGAGTAGAACCTCACATGAAAAATCCGAAGTCCCTTCCGGAACCCACAGCGGTGAGGGGCTGAGAGATTTGTAGACCACGACTCTAACCGCTCGGCCACGGCGGCCCTCGAAGACGAGGCTGGAACATTCTTAACACAGGCACAATAAACACACATGTTCACCCTATTTATATACAGTACTAAAATGCAGTGATAGGCAGTGCTAAGACATTCAGATATTGCCATCTAATAAAGATTTGAACAATTCTCTTAAAACAATTTAACATTGTAGAATAAAATTATTCCTCATGTATTTATCAATATTTGAAAATAATAAGAAAACGCAAAACTATTAATAAAACAAGAGCTTTGTATGAAATATTAATGTCCAAAGTACGCTCTTGTAATACTACATTACTTCTGAAAAGACTTGACTGTTTGACTTGACTGACTTGACTATTTGAGTTTACCGTCGCTTCGACAGTATTTCAGTCATTTAGCGACGTCCAGCTAATTACAGGTGGAGGAAGACCCCGAATGCACGGAGGCATCCGGGTAGAACCACCGACCTACCGCAAGCCAGCTGGAAGGCTTCCTCACATGAAAATCCGAGTGACCCTGTTGGGATTCGAACCCACGCGGTGAGGGGCTGAGTGACTGTTAAAGCTTCTGAACAGACTCCAGATGATTGAACTATATTCAAATGTCATAATAAAACTTCTCCTGTGTAATGTATGGTAAAACTTGTTCTAACACTAAATCGTAGTTATCAGCAGCTATTTCAAAAACATTTATTTCATTCCAGGTTAATGAATATATTATATGAATGCCTTTAATCTTTTGAAAGGGAAAATATATGAATACGAATAGTATTCAATCAAAATGGCAACTAAGAAGATGTAGCCGCTTACCCTGTTGCGTGAAAATACATTTATTTATTTATTTATTTATTTATTTATTTATTTATTTGAATAATAAGCATGAAGTCGAAGAATCATGATTTGTATATAACTGATATCCAAGAGTAAAATACATTTAAATCATTTGGTCAACTTTTAAAGCAGCTCGTTCAAAGATTGTCATTAAGCATGTTACGTCTATCAACATACATCTACCGACACATCGTCACCCAGTGCAACCATCAGTGATTGTAAAAAAAATGCTGGTTTCCTCATCACCATTACAGAGGCTGGACTTACGAAATCGCTATATTGGTCACGGGGTAACTGCTTTGGGGATACGTATTCTATATTTAACCGATTTCGCCGAAGTTGCGTTCACGGAAATAGCGTTTTCCTGTGAAATGTGACCTACTCTTACCGAGTTAATTTGTCAGGAAACAAAGACTTCACCAACATAAATGGGAAAGGGTGTTTCTTGTTTAAGTTTTCTACCGATCATCTGTGAACGAGCTGCTTGAGGAAGAAAACCAAAATAGCGAAGTTTTTTCGTGTTTACGAAACAAGAACTGTGTATATTTGTATTCTAAATTTCATAACTATTGATCGATTGTAATCTTCTAAAAACGTTTCTAGAGAAGGAATGGATATTCTATGGAAACGTTAATGTTCAACGTTAAAAACTAAGTAACTTGGTCACACAAGGTCCCTGCCATCCCGGGCACACATCCTGAGGTACACGTGCCGTCGACGCGGTTACAGTGGCTACCATTTATACAGTGACGGGTGTTGGAACAGTTAGGTCCGAATGAGGAAATATAAATTTTGAAAAATGAAATTTGTAAATATTATATAGAATAAAAACCATATTAATATGTACATTTTATTACAAAAGACTAAGCTAACTCTTCTTGTGAACCACCTTTGACTACGTCATAAAACAAAAACAAAAAAGTCATAAAAAATAATGTGTATTCAGATGGTATGACCAAAACATATCTTGAAGTAGTGTTAGTAGGCACTAGTCTTTTACCCTCAGGTTCGCCATTATGTGTTTTGTTTTGTATTGTATTTGAAACATATACTTAGTGAGTAGTATTTTTTTTATTGAGCTCAAACGCTAATTACTACAAAAGTAAACAAGGAACCGTCAAGATGACATTTGTTCCAAACGACAAATGTCTAGATGTAATGTAGGACTGTAGAACGTTTATATGATTAGGAATCTTTATCTGTGAAGCATTTCATCATAGGAAGTCAAAATAAACATTAAATAAAAACTCGGTAAGCGTCCCCTTCAACGGAATCGGCGGAGTATACATTATTGTAATAAAGCGCTCCGTCTTTCAGTCTTAATGAGACGGTGAAAAGGACTATAATATACTACAAGGGCTCGAAGATGAATGGATCGAATCATATCGAATAATTATAATAGTAGGAAGGGATGACACTGCTTTCGGCTTATTTTTGAATATCGCATTTTCGTGCAAAATTCGCTCAGTAATGTGATACATCAACGTTTGAAATTAATTGAAATAAAAAGAATCTTTACAGTTCCCATGTTGTTTTATACTCTTATAAATGATCAAAATGTGTTTTCATTTTCCATTCGAGCTTGACAACCACCGGGACAGGCTACTTACGGTTTTATTTTGTATTTGCAGAGAAACATTTAAATCCTGGATAAAAATGAGAGATACATCCAATGATATCCAATGTCATAGAAAATATTTCCTTAAGATAGTCCCGGTAGTTGTCAAACTCGATTGAAACATAACAACCACGATATTTTCGTTTTAACAGAAAGCCCGTCACAATGAAGTTTACGATTGTTTTTATTTCATTTATTTTAACTATAACCATTTACAATGTCATAGTTGTGTATAAACGCAATCTCAAAACAGTGTCATCTCTTTCCTTTTTAATGCTATTATACAATGCGATTCGTCCCATTCAACTTTGAACCCCTGTGTAATATACTGCATATATTTATAACGTTCGGCCCGAAACAGTGGTTCGTAACTTTTTTCCGTGAGTATAGAAATATCTTCTTGTGAAAATCTTTAAATATTCATTCGGCACTGACTTGCGTTATCATCTGTAAGTAGGTCAAAGAGGTGTAAAACAGCTACGCCGAATAAAAATAGCTTTAAAGCGGTAGGTGTATCAGTATGTTACCTTCACTACACGCCTCTTCCATCCAGCCGGCTTTGCATCCAGGGGTGGAGCAGATGCCCGTTGTTCTATTACAAGGTTTGCTGTCAGCACACCGACACCAATGTTCACAACTTGTGCCGTAATATCCAATTCTACAATCTAATAATTATAGAATTACATTTTCAAGTTTGAATATCAAATTAAATAGTTAAATATTTCTCAGATTTTCAAATTCATCTAACATGTGATGACTATCAGCCTCTCTAGACACATGTGCTCGCCTAAAAGAAGTTTATTTTTAAACCAGCATCTATTTCAATTGAGGTAGAAGTTGAAACAGCGTAATCGTATTTCGCATTCTCGCCGATCGTTTGCATCTTTAGGCTATTTGCCTTCTAACAAACTGTTTCGTACAATCGCGAATTTAACACAAAATAGTGAACTCTAACTACGCATAAAGGGTTGTTTCGCTAATGATACTGTTTGTATTTATCACATTTCCTTTTCAAATTGGTCATTAATTTGAAATGAATTACGTATGTTTAACAGATTTTAAACTTTTTTTGTTTAACATTAGACAATTACAATAGCAACAGCTCAGTATCTGCTAAGTGAACTCGAAAATCTATGGATGAAGTGAAATGAAAAAATAAAATATGTAATGAAGGATTTGTCGTGAACATTAACAAACATTGACTTTACTTTTTCTCTCACTTTTCCAAAAATAATATAGGTTTTATTCCATTTCTGTAAAAAATAAAGTACCTTTATTCAAACCACTAATTCAGATGAATAGAACTATTTTGAATCTACAGTTAGTATATATTTTCATTTCTTTCCTTAACGAGGGGTCTTTATTTTAGCTACTGATTTAAAACGGTTGTCATCGTTATAAAACGTAGCATAAAAAACGAGCACGCTGACCTATCACTTTTTTCCATGTTCATATTCAGCGCAATGTTTGCATAACATTATGTGAAAATCAGAACATACTATTGAAGAAACACAAAGCAACTGTAATATGCGCCATTCACTCAATCATATTAACTAGACTGGTGTTGTTTTGTATAGTTGAGGTATATCCTTACGCATTCAAATGAGTTTTGCTTTTGATATGATTTTATCATTAATGATTTCATCAGTACATCTGCAATTCTCGGCGCAAGTGATTTAACCCGCGAATTTCAACGCAGTGAATACATCGACCATTTATTCACAATGGATAAGTTCATGTTTACACAGGCTCTTATCCTAAATATAATAATATAACCACATTAGTGTTAAATAGAAGGTACTTGATGTAATCAAATTTAATATTCTTTTTATACGTACCTCCCTCATACACTTTCACAAATCACGAGTAAGTCTGCTCTCTCGATGGTAATTGCTGACGCTACAATGTCCGACAGGTTCAGACTCCAGTAGATGAAATATGGTCTCCAAGTGATCGGATGTGGACCACTAAATACCTTACCCGGAAGCGAGGTGTTCGATAGGGTCTGTTGAGTTTGATCGACGAAAAACAAGAAATATATGTAAGTTATGCTTGCTATATAAGCATGTTTATATAATTGTAATTTGCTGTTTGATCAATGTATGAACGTATATTTTGTTGTGGAGTTCAGTGTCCAGTGTTGATTCTCTAGGAAGTTTCTAGAATAATCTATAAATATTTATATGGTCAAGACTGTTCCGGAACAATCAGTTTAAACATAATATTACATTATACTTGTTTTTCTAGTTGGTGGTTCTAGAACTTTCTTTTGTTTTTAAATAAAAATAAAATCTGATTGGTTAATTAAAAGGGGGAAAGGACTAGATATTTATTGAAGGTTCTGCAAACAGACAAATGAGTATTTAAGCTGATGTCTTGGCTGTATAAAAAAAAATTTGGGAGGTTTTAAGGATTTTAAAGCCTGTTGAGATCTGTGGATTGACACTGGATCTGTGTATTTCTTGCCATGGATTAAATTTAGTTTAAAGTGTTGAGCAAGGAATTTGGACATTATTTAGACATTTTAAATTACACTAAAAACTGGACAAAATTTTTTTTTTTTTAAATAAAATGTTAACTGTTAAACTTAGTTGGGTCTGTTATTGTGCTACATTAATTTAAAATAATTCATACAGGAACCTTAAAATATATATATATATATATATAGAGAGAGGGGGGGGGAGAGAGAGAGAGAGAGAGCATCAAAATATAAGTTTTTTATACTTCAGTTTTAATTGGGCGATCAAAATTACATTGTTCCATATCTGTTTTTAGGCAACGCTTTTCTTTCCAAACCATGGAATAGTACAACCCGTTCCAATACTTAAGAAAATCTGATGTTGACCATCCAAAAAGTATGAAATAACTAAAACTTTTCGACGGGATAGTCATTTTCGTTACAAATTATTTTCTTAAAACAATCATCATAATTAGCCAGGCGTTTTTTTCCGATTATTATTATTTTTTTTTTTTTTTTTTTTTTTTCGATTGATAATTTCAATATCATTACAATATTTTCATTAAATATGATAAGCACAAATCAACATTTGAGCTGTGATTTGACAAAGGAAAGAATGAGTAACATATTCTTCACTTCCACAATGACAAAATGGAAATTGCAGAAAATTCTTGGCAAACAGGTGACAATTTAATAAACTACATTCAGTTCTTAACCTTGTAAGTAATATTTGTGGTTTACGCGGGCCAGTGTAAAAATAGTCCGGAATAACCGAAGTGGGAAATTGGTATAACACAATTTAAATATCTCAAGAGATAGAGAATTGCCTTATATCTACAGATAAGTAGTTACAAGCTCTCATTACGGAAGGGAAAAAGGAATTATAATACAAAGAAGTTCTACGTGAATTAAGGGTATGTTATCTCTATTACGTAGATTATAACGCGAATTAGAAGTTATCTCAGGTATAATTGTTCGGAGATAATTGGGAGTTAAATTATTCATTATTTTGAAATAAAAATACTTTATGAATGTTTCGGTGAACACTTAAAGTATGTCATCCTTTTTCTTTATAAAAAATGGATGAAGACACTAGTTTGTTAGCGCCAGTTACAATGGATGGTTAACTGACCCTAACTTTTATTTGAATAAAAATAGGTTTGGCCGAAAAACAATGACATGTGCTCTTTTGTTAACATCAAGTTTGTGGGACAAAATCTAACTGTAATCTATTGTTAAGATATGCTAATAGGTGGGTCATGGAACTATGCATTCGGGCAACTTTCAATTGATATTTTTTTAATTCTTTTTTGTCAATCTGATTACAATAATCAAAATTAACATCACTTTATTCAATAAGAGGTCTAATGAAAGATACAGACATTGTTTCTAGTGATTTGCGATCTAATTTAAATTTAAGTGATCGCATAATGCTAATTCTTTTCCAGCATTTTCCTAAATGCGAACAATGTGAGATGAACATGAACAATTACTTGATAGAATTAAACCTAGATGTTTGTGATCGGATGTTTCAGAAATTGCATGACCTTGCACTAATAACGGAGTGTGTACTTGTGTATTAGTCTTTCTAGATATAATGCTAGATTCAGTTTGAGAGGATTAAAGGCATACAGCCATTTTTCAGTCCAGGAATTGATTTTAATTAGGTCACCATTGAGAACGTTTGCTGATTCATGATTGTCAACTATATGGTATAGGCTTCTATCATCAGCAAAAAGGTTAGTATTAAAATTGAGACCAAGAAAAATGTCATTTATGTATATCAAGAATAGCAATGGGCCTAAAGTAGACTCCTGTGGCACGCCAGATTCTATTCTTCAAACAGATGAGGATACGCCATTAATAATAACTTTCTGGCCCCTATTTGACAAATAATTTTGTACCAGTTTAGGAGATTACCCTTAGTTCCTATAGATTTTAGTTTGATAATAAGACCCATATGTTATACTTTATCAAAGGTGTTACTTATGTCACAAAAACAATCCTACCTTCCTTTCCTAAATCGACAACTTCACATAATTCGTGATACCAGTATGATAATTGATTGGTAGTTGAGTCGCCAGGTAGGAAACCGGATTGACACCCTGTTAGAAGATTATTGACAGATATGTGATGGAAAACGTGTTTAAAAAATTTACTGATTTTACTTAAAAGGGAAATAGTTCTATAATTAGAAGGCAGACTGGCATCGCCATTTTTTGAGAGTTGGGCATATTATGTTAGCTCGTTTCCAAACTGGAGAAAAATACCATCGGAAATGACTTGTTAAACATTTGACAAAGAAGGTCATATGATTCAACTGATAGTTCTCTTAGAATTATATTGTTGACGTTATCAACTCCAATAGAAGTGGAAGTGCCCTTAGAATGGGTAAAAGTTCATTTGGATTGAGAACAATATTAGATATATGTTCTATATAATTATTAAGTGGGGGTAGAGGTTCACTTTGATGATTATATGTAAGCTTGGTCGGTGAACCAAAAAAGTCATTTAAAGCAGTTGCTTTGTCAAAATCTGAATAGAGAACGTTGTCATTGACATTTAATGGAGATAAAGATGAAACGTTTTCGGTTTTCAAAAACATTTTGATTGTTGACCACCATGATTTAGAGTTATTTTTTTTTTGCATTTTTTGTTTAACTGCTGGTTATTTTTTTATAATTTTATTGTGTAAATCCCTAAATTTCTGCCCGTCAGAATCAGCGGGGTTTACTCTGAATCTTAAGACTGCAACACATGGGTCACTATACCTTTATTTGTGTACCATTTATCAAATACATAGACAGGTTACAAATTACATAGGTGTTTCATAAATGAACAGCTTTTATAAATGAAAATATTCAACTGTTACACTATTTCGACTTTTGAAAAAATAATCTTAGTACATGTACTTCGACATTTCATGTGAAAACAAATAGTTCATTGTTTGAATACAGAATATTTTATATAAAAAAAAGAAAAGAAAAACAGAAGATATAAATATCAACGTTTGACAGCAAAATAACATTTCAGTACATGTTCTCTATTTGTTCTTTCGACTCATACATTAACAATTAAAAGTAAACGACCATCTGAAATAGTGAATTTATGCCAGTTCACGCCTTTTTAACATACATGTATTCATTATGTCGAGAAATACTAATATTGTTTTATTATTTATCATATATCAAAAACTTAAGTAACCTATAATGTGCAGCATTTAACAAATCTTTACAAATATGCCAATATGATATTTTACATGAATCTTGGAGTTGGGGTTTAAGGCCAATCAAATATAGTAACAATACAGTAAATCTAATAATTATAGAATTACATTTTCAAGTTTGAATATCAAATTAAATAGTTAAATATTTCTCAGATTTTCAAATTCATCTAACATGTGATGACTATCAGCCTCTCTAGACACATGTGCTCGCCTAAAAGAAGTTTATTTTTAAACCAGCATCTATTTCAATTGAGGTAGAAGTTGAAACAGCGTAATCGTATTTCGCATTCTCGCCGATCGTTTGCATCTTTAGGCTATTTGCCTTCTAACAAACTGTTTCGTACAATCGCGAATTTAACACAAAATAGTGAACTCTAACTACGCATAAAGGGTTGTTTCGCTAATGATACTGTTTGTATTTATCACATTTCCTTTTCAAATTGGTCATTAATTTGAAATGAATTACGTATGTTTAACAGATTTTAAACTTTTTTTGTTTAACATTAGACAATTACAATAGCAACAGCTCAGTATCTGCTAAGTGAACTCGAAAATCTATGGATGAAGTGAAATGAAAAAATAAAATATGTAATGAAGGATTTGTCGTGAACATTAACAAACAAGTTAGCTCGTTTCCAAACTGGAGAAAAATACCATCGGAAATGACTTGTTAAACATTTGACAAAGAAGGTCATATGATTCAACTGATAGTTCTCTTAGAATTATATTGTTGACGTTATCAACTCCAATAGAAGTGGAAGTGCCCTTAGAATGGGTAAAAGTTCATTTGGATTGAGAACAATATTAGATATATGTTCTATATAATTATTAAGTGGGGGTAGAGGTTCACTTTGATGATTATATGTAAGCTTGGTCGGTGAACCAAAAAAGTCATTTAAAGCAGTTGCTTTGTCAAAATCTGAATAGAGAACGTTGTCATTGACATTTAATGGAGATAAAGATGAAACGTTTTCGGTTTTCAAAAACATTTTGATTGTTGACCACCAGTTTAGAGTTATTTTTTTTTTTGCATTTTTTGTTTAACTGCTGGTTATTTTTTTATAATTTTATTGTGTAAATCCCTAAATTTCTGCCCGTCAGAATCAGCGGGGTTTACTCTGAATCTTAAGACTGCAACACATGGGTCACTATACCTTTATTTGTGTACCATTTATCAAATACATAGACAGGTTACAAATTACATAGGTGTTTCATAAATGAACAGCTTTTATAAATGAAAATATTCAACTGTTACACTATTTCGACTTTTGAAAAAATAATCTTAGTACATGTACTTCGACATTTCATGTGAAAACAAATAGTTCATTGTTTGAATACAGAATATTTTATATAAAAAAAAGAAAAGAAAAACAGAAGATATAAATATCAACGTTTGACAGCAAAATAACATTTCAGTACATGTTCTCTATTTGTTCTTTCGACTCATACATTAACAATTAAAAGTAAACGACCATCTGAAATAGTGAATTTATGCCAGTTCACGCCTTTTTAACATACATGTATTCATTATGTCGAGAAATACTAATATTGTTTTATTATTTATCATATATCAAAAACTTAAGTAACCTATAATGTGCAGCATTTAACAAATCTTTACAAATATGCCAATATGATATTTTACATGAATCTTAGTAGGAGTTGTCGGGTTTCAATGATAGGCCACAATGTCAAATATAGTAACAATACAGTAAACCTCTTCAAAAACATTCCAGCCAATGCCAATACACGGATAGCCCTTGTTGAACTTAACATCGACAAGCTGAAATACAGAATAGACCTTCACAGATTTCAAATACACATGGTCTCCTCCAATCTTAAGCATACGCTTTTTATTGAACCAATGACATTCACTAAAGCTTGGACCAAGTTTTAAATCTGGTATGCCTCACAAAATACGTGTCCTGGAGACCTTTAGGTGAGACATTAAAGCTAATGTCATTGCTTTTTAAAATGTGAAGTATCTAAGCCTGTGCCATTATACTTACACATTGCTTCTAGAAGACAATATTTACTTATTCCTCTTTTAATATACAAACTACCGCAAAAGTACCTTGTCCGGCACTTAATGTGTTTTAAACACAACCTCTACACAGTAGATTGAATTAGCTTTTTCGTTCATTAATTTATTTGTCGTGATAAAGGTAAATTATATTGTATAACGGTAAAAATATATTCTTAATATACTATCACGAAATATATATATATATATATATATATATATATATATATATATATATATATATAATAATGACTAACCACACACTATCAACCATTTTCACACTCTTCAAAATACCTATTCAAACGGTAATAGATTTATTTTATAAATAAATGTGATCATCAAAGCCTAATGTTATATTCTAATATCAGCAAAAGATGGGGGAAAAAATCTAATTTTTATTTCTTTTTCTACTGTAATCCTTCTATATGATAAATTGATGAAAGGGTGAAATGAATGGCTACTGAGTGGGACTTTCTGACTTTCTAGAGGAACAGTTAAGATAGTCTTTATTGTTAAAGGCTCTATAGCATAATGTCCCTGGATCCAGACAGGCCACAACCTCTGCAATTATTCAACATTTTCCTCTGCTTTTACCTGCCAGCTGCTTGTGGATGCTATGGTTCACAGAAGAACAGATGGTTTAGATGATTTACTGCTTTGAAGGTGGAAAGAAGCTTAGAAACGTTCTTTTACCTCAGTAAAAGGGTCTCAAGAAATAAGTGCAATATGTGCGAATTATGCGAATTATTAAATATTATTTTTTAACATGGTTTGAAAAAAAATAAGTTGTGACAAGTTTTGTTTAGATATCTTAACAAGTGTTGGGGTTTACAAATGTTAAACACAAAAGGAGAAGAAAAAAGAAAAATAATACATAAAATATCCATCATACATTGAACTCAAATACACTATCTCCCTGAAAACCTTGCGCTGAATTACTAAACGAAAAAAAAAGTTTTATTGCTATTAATACTACACCAATTATAATGCAGTGGTATTAAACACAATGAAAAGAAATTAACAATATTATTATAAAGGTATTTTTATCTGATGAAAAGAGATAAGGTGAAACCAAGACCTTTATCAATTACAAGATATATTTCTATATCTATCTTGAAACATGTATTGTCTTTTAATATACTTATTCTAAGTTCCATTTTAAAATAATAAATAAATATTGTTGCTCTTTCGTTTATAAATATTAATCGATTTTTTAAATAATTAAAAGTATAGTACAGATGTTTTAAATGCCACCTTTGTAGCAAACACAAGAAAAAGTAATAGACATATTTTAAAACAATAAACAAGACAAAATCGAATACCATCAGCTACTTTAAAACAAAGATAGATTGATGCATGCGTAGATGATATCCTACATTGTTATTTTGATATATGATTTTCAAAGTCATTAATTTCAGTAATATCAACAATAGTTAAGTATATCATACAAACGTGATGATTATACCGATACAAAACAAAAGAAATATGCCTACATCAAAATGATATTGCTAAGTATGCACAGCTGTGCGATTAGGTCAAAACATAATTATATTTAAAAAAAAGTGAAAAAAATAAACGAGGATTATGAAATATGTTCATTTGAATTCATTTGAAACAAAAGAAACACACAGAAAATGTTTGTTTGTATTAAAAGTAAGGATATATCCTAGTAATATGAGTCAAAATGCTGACCCATTCTATTATCATTTTAAAGGGTTTATTGTGATATAAAAGTAAGGTAAAGGTCACAAGCATATACAAATATATATAAATATGCACCTATAATTTACTCATTCAAAGGCCTAAACCCAAAGATAAGCAACTCAAATAAGCGTGTGAAGGAAATCTCGTATACTCTCGACGCCAACGCGATATTGTGAGAAAAAAAACGGTGTGTTTGTACTGAAGTAACTACTGCAGGAGTGGTGTTTCGACGCCATTCGAACGTTGATCTACAGCTTAAGGTGCACGCGAAGAACATGGTATATGGTCCTAGGACAACTTCATAGCTGACTGTAAATGGTTGCATACGGCAGATAAAAGTAAAATTCCTCGAGTACTTACGATTAAGGACTGCAAGGGAATTTTTTTCAGGAAGGAAATAGTTCAACTAATGAAAAATGATAATCTTTGCCAAAAACTTCGGCAAATATTGCCTATATGACGAAAAAGTGAAAATAATGCCCAGGCGTTTATGTTTTTACTGCCGTAATATATTTTTTAAAATGTATTTTTCCTCTTGATAACGGCAATTTCTTGTAAAAGTGACTTATTTACGAGTATTTAAGTATAAGCATACATGTATATACCAGTCCCGGTTGCCAGCTTGAGCGGCCGCCTTGGAATTGAAAGGTCGTGGGTTCGATTCTCTGCCGCGACATACAAAAGTCGTAAAAAATATACTGATAGATATCCCGTGCCGATGTCAGAGTAGTTTGACTGAGTGTCTACAGCCTGATACATGTACTACAAAAACACCAAAAAAGAAAAAAAAATAGCATATATTCATTTTAATGGATTTTTTTTCCTTAAGAAAATACAAGTGACTGACATTAGTAGCTATCGCATATACGGGACAATCCCCGCTACGCTTTATAGGATCTTAGTATTATCTAATACAAAATTGGGCATAATTAACTCACATCAAAGTGGATTATTTTGAGTAACAAGAGTGCTATATTCTTTTAAATAAATGCATGCCAGGCAGGGGCCTTCGGGTTCAAGGTCATTTGAAGGAGGTTAAAGTCACCTGGGTAGAAATGGGCAAGATGAAGCTTGGGAGCTGTAGGTGGATGGACTTCCGTGTTATTTTCAATGTTAAAGTCTTGTGACACAAAGAGACAGACGTCAGAAAAATAAACAGACAGACCAAAAACAGGATGCCCCGATCTATTGATGCGAGGGCATAAACATAAATGCTTGTTTTTTAAGAAGGTGATAACAAAAATTCCTTTTGCATTAACACAGTCGATCAACATGTTCTATCAGATATCGGACAATATATTAAGCAAATCAAATATTTATAACGATTAATTACTGAAATAATATTTATACACACACAATACAATAGATATATACAAAAATAACGAATCGTTTTATTGATTGGTGTCTTGCAATCTCTTAGTAACACTGAACTGGACTTTCTGCGGTATACACCAGCCCCATTCTCGTTCTACCGCGAGAATATACGATATTTTGCCGAGTTGCCTATCTTTGGGCTTAGATCTTTGACTCAATCATCTTAAAATTTAAGCAGCTTTTGTATTATAAGTTATAAATGACAGCAAAGTTTGTTCCATCTTCATCGCATTTTAAGCAATTTCATGCATAAAATTGATAATGATCATCGATATTTAAGCTTTGTAAAACACTTTCAGCGATACCGTACATTCATATTTAGTTGTCTGAAATAAATCTACTAGTCCCGTTCTGTCTAATCGTAAAACCCTTCATAACAGTTTTCCAGACCTGCCTCGATCTTGTTCAGGACTTCCGTTAACGTATGCAATGCCAGGACGGTTGTATCTTGCGTCAACGTTTTCGCTGTCATATTTATCATTGGAAAGACGTTATCTGGTGTCATCCCATACACTTTTGAAACCTTTGAAATGAATGTGTGTATAAAATATATATAACATTCAATTTGGAGTCTTCGTCTGGCATACTTAATCATGTTATATGCAACATTGGTTTAGGCATACGATAAACATTATATCAAGTAAATGTTATGAACATCTTAATACTAAAAAGCTAGTTCAGGCATAATGAATACCAGAAGCTACTATATGTAGCTTATTTAAACAACGACCAATTTTACTGCATTTTTCCAAATTCATTTCATTTTATTTTTCTATGAAAAAGGATACGTAAAAAACAAATGACAGAAGGTGTACTTCTGAGATTCTTTTAATTAGATGAATTATTATATTTACCTCTTCTATGCAATCTTTAACTGCCGTACTTTGGGAAGCTTTTGAAGGATTTCCCCTGGTCTCAGAGCAGATGGTGTCGATCTTTGTGAGAACAATTACACGTGGGATATCTAAAAAAATCCAAAATATCTCATACATCCGTCAAATGTATCATGACGTCCACTTAACTGTACATTATTTGCAGCTAAAGTAACCGATTGACTGCATGAACTTGCCACAGTTGAAATAAAACATGTTATCTTAGTTGTCACTTTAACAGTCAATTTGCTGCGATAACGGTAAGAATTAAGCATTTTTTAAAAAGCGTGATAACGAAATATACATATAGAGTCTTAAAAATATTTACAAGAAGGCAACATTTTCAGTAAAAATATTTAGTCTTACTGTTACATTATGTTCTAAATCATAATAATCATAAAAATATACTAATTGATTGCTTGGTATTTTCGTTCAAGTTAAAAGTAGTTGTTACTCCGTGAACGCGAAAAATGAAAATGCGGTGAAATCATTAATCTTATATTTTTCCTTGTCTCTATGTAGAGTTACATTTTTATTTGTCATTCAAATAATCAAACAAGCCGCGAACATTACAGAAATCGGTTTTAATGATAAATATATTTTGACATTCATTAACCTACCGAGATCGTCCATAACATCTATTATTTCTTTTATATTATTTTCCACACAGGGCTCCATGTTTCGGTCGGCGCTAATGACTATTATGCCGCCCATGACTTTGTCCTTTGGTTCTACGTTCTGAACGAAACCTTTGCAGTCCGATGTATACGTAGAACTGATGTCCATCTGATTGACAAAGAAAATGCAAAATCAATGAATAAAATATGCAAATACATCATCGCATTTGCCAATCTATCTATTTTGAGGGTTGTAGGAAGTCATATAAAATTAAACGGTAGAGAATGAAATGCTATTTGCATTGTTGAATTTAAACTGATTTTTATCCTATTCATCCATTGACAACCACACTTTTCTGTTTGGTATATATTTCTTACATATATAAAATAAAAATATAATACACTAAATACGGTAATCCATCCATCATTGAATTATAAAAAATGTTCTTAAAATGCTTCAAAAGAATTCAGTGCCGATGCAAATATCTATTGACATGAAGATATACAGTGTGGTTAAGCAATTTTTGCAACGTCTATTTTTGAAACACAAATGCGAACGTACACACCGGAAGAGCAGAAAATCCACATGAATCGGGCAAGTCTTTCTCATATTTCAACGTAATTATCATGCTACTAATTGTACGACCTAGCCTACCAGGGCCTCCTCTGTATTTTTTAGACTTGTCGCCAACAAATTCGCCAAATCTAAAAAGTTGGAGCCACTTTAGAGCCATTTTAGAGCCAGAGCCTGAGCCAAAGTTTCAATAACTAGATGAATGAATGAATGTTACATTAATTATTAGGTTTACAATTTTAGTGTCAGTATTTGATTTAAGTCTTTACCTTTATCTTACCATATAAATCCTGGGATTAAAAAAAGAAGTAACAAACAACCATGCAAATTTTAATTTTATTATTTAAATTAATCAAAGCACATGTCATACAACAATATAACAGATAAAACAGGTTAACTTAAGCACATAGTGAAACGGAATGTCATAGATAAAATCATCATGGAATCACATATCTCCTTACATTCACTTTGTTTGTTCCATTTTCTCAGCCAGCATTTTTTCAGTCTCAGTGTTCCATTTTCTCAGCCAGCATTTTTTCATTCTCAAAATCAAGATCAATGATGAAAGATTCTACGAGTCTTTTCAAGTAAATGTAATTAAAATATATTTATATTTAAAAGCCTGTTCATATTCAAAAATATTTAAGTATATTATTTGTTTAAATAAATTTGATTTAAAAAAAAAATAATCAAAATACAATAAATTTTTAAGAAAATTCATTTACCTTTGATTTTTGCATGTTTAGTGACTGCCTCTTTTTTCATAATATTACACCCTATTACAAATGAATTAGAATTTTGTGCTTTAATGCATATGTCACAGAACATTTCTTTGGTTTCTGGTTCATAGCGCAACCATGAGTGACCAACTTTCCAAGATTCCTTAAATTTTCTAACAGGAGAATTTTGTAATTTTGAAATTTTAGGAGTCATAGTCAAAAACTCGTGTTATTTGTTGTTAATTCTGATTTGATTTTAATGAAAAGATCATTATAATATAGTTTTGCAAACAGTAATTAGTCGTAATCAAAATGAAGAGAACCGGTAGCGAGTGCAACAATCATGCCGGTATTTTGTCTTTAAAAGTACGGCGTGAATCTGTAATGATTGTAATTGCCTGTACCTTCGGCATACTTCAAATATACAAGGTCTTTTGTGTTTAATTCGCCGTCACACATACTTACCTAAAAACACAGTGCAATTAAAGCGTCTCAAAGTGTCACTCGAATCCACGATAAACAATGTTTTGACTGGTTGTCGCCTTTCACCACCACTAACGCCTTGGGGAATAGCTTGAAGAGGGTACCAGTCCACGGCCGCTTACATCATAGCAGACCGCGTATCGATTATTCTCACGAGTAAACCAGCCGAACTTTTTCAAGCGAGGGCACAGTCTGTGCCTCTTATATCATGCAAAAAATAAGAAATTTTGATCGAAAAAAGCAAGCGCCACTTATTTTCGCCACTTCTGAAAAATTAGCGCCACTTTCTTTAATTTGTCGCCACTGGCGCCATTGGCGATCGACAGCGGAGGCCCTGCCTACCGACCGCACCTGTTCTAAACTTTCCAAAGATGTAAGCACTGTCTCTCAGCAGATTTTAGTTTTTGAGAATATTCAAACAATATTTTCTGAAGTGTGTACGTTTGCATGTCGTGTTTGAAAAATATTTTTTGAATGTCCTAAAAAAGTAAAAGGTGCTGAGAGACAGTGCTTACATCTTTGGAAAGCTTATGAACAGGTGCGGTCGGTAGTCTAGGTTGTAAAATTAGAAGCGTGATATTATTGTTGAAATATTAGAAAACTTACCCGATTCGTGTGGATTTTCTGCTCTTCCGGTGTTCCGTTCGCATTTGTGTTTCAAAAATTGACGTTTCAAAAATTACTTCCCCACACTGGATTAAAGCTATTTTTCTCTTGGTGTATATAGATTTACAGTTACTATAAAATTCCTGCGATGATTTGATGGACAATAATAACTATTTAATGATGAACGGATTACCTTAAAGAACACATTTGACTGTATCTAGCTAATGGTGTCTAATGCTGTTTTGATGTAGATCTTTAAGCGTACCTTTTTGTACACACATTCAAATATTTCTTGATGTCTGTAAATGATAATACCAGTATAATACCAAAGTATGACACAAAAAACTTTGCACAAATATTTTATTCGGATAAATATGAACAGTAAAACATGTACCTTAGTTTTGTTTGCAATGTGTCCTTGTAAGAGAAGCCTTGCATTTTCAACTGTAAGAAGTCTATCTTCGTGAAATCCCGGCATGTCATATAGTCGCAAATCTAACTTACTTAATTTTCCTTTGTATCCAGTGAACTAAGTGAAATGAAATCAAAATCATTTGGATATAAACATTATAAATTCCTATTGCAATTGTAGTCATTTCATCATGTTAAAAGCATACGCGCCCAATGCAGTTTTTTACTATATAGACAAAGAGGGAGATTAAAACAAACCATGAGATTTTCTTAAACTTTGCATGATTATAGAGAATTACAATAGAAACAATTTGGGGAGTGGGGATGGGGGTCACCATTCTCCTTTTTGAGTTATCTGCCCCTAACACAGAGAGAGAGTTTTCTCTCTCTCTCTCTTTTCTGTCATTTTCAAGGGCAGATTAGTCAAAATCTAGCTTAATGATACCTTATTTTACTTCACATTATTGTTTGTTATTTTATTTCCAGGCATTATGCAAAGTTTAAAACATTCTATGCAATAGAATTTCGTTTTTTATGAACAGTAACATGGAATATAGTTCCAAACATGGAATATAGTACCAAACGTCGAGTTGAAATTAAAACGGTGTTGCTAGCCCATTCAATTGAGTTGTCTGCCCTTGAAAATGACAGAAAATAGCAGAACACTCACGTTCAGGGGCGGATAACTCAAAAAGTAGCATGGTGACCCCCATTTTCGCCATAAAGTGTCCAGTATAATTCTCTATAATCATGCAAAGTTTAAAAATTTCTCATGGCTAGTTTTGATCTTTTTTCTTTGACTATATTGTAACAAACTGTATTGGTCGCGTATGCCTTTAAATAGGTAATAAGTATATTCAGATATTTTGTCGGTTTTATCTTGCTGAAGCATGTCTTTAGTAATAAACCGGTAAATCATTATATTCTCAAGGGCTGTAACTTATATGTACATTACAGAAGTGGTTCTGGATAAATCTGACCATACTGCACAAGCATTAGCATATAATGGTCATTATTAATACATAGTAAGGATATTTTTTAAATAGCATTGATTAATTACTCTTTGTGCATTTTATCCATATATATATATATGTGTGTGTGTGTGTGTGTTTGTGTGTTTTCTATATACACACCTTCCCCTTACTAGCGACTACAGGAAGCAAAGTTTTTTTAAATATCAAGTGCTCATTTAGCAACCAGCATGTTTTTACTTCTTTTCCTTAATGTGCTGCTTAAAACAGATGTTATTATAACACAGAAAACCGAAACATACCTTTTTTGTTGTGCCCGAACAAGCATTTCCAGGAGAAGCAGATTCAGAAACCTTTCCTTTCAAAATGGATAGCACAGTGTTGATGAGACTAGATTTTCCACTTCCAGTAGGACCAATAAACAGGATATTTAGGTTTGAAATGTCACAACTAGGAAGGTCCTCTAACGGGTCGAAGGCCTCAATCTTTTGTTTTAGTTGAGGGATAGACTAAAGTAAAATATATGATGAACTCTATTTAATTCCAATATAATTGTAAGTAAAGTTGAAGTTTAATATAGCTGAACAATATTTTAGTCATAGAATGATGTCCAGCTAATTACAAGCAGAGGATAACCACGTGTGAACAAGACACATCCGGATAGAGCCCCTGACTCACGTCGAGCCAACAAGCTTTCATTCGTAAAAAAAATCGAATAATCTGAACTGGTTTCGAACCTTGCTTTGATGGGCTAAATTTCAGTAAGTCAATGAAAATTACCCAAGGATACAGAAAATATGTAAACAGATATATAAAGGAAATCATGTAATATACACTGGCATTGTTCATATTTCTCATAAATATTATAATATATATGAATTTAATATAATTTAAATTTTATCAAATTAAGAAAACAACAAAAAAAAACAAGATATGAATATCATTATTTTAAATTTTACAACAATTACAGTGATTTGATTAAAGGCAATAGAAACCCTAACGATAATTGTTTGTAAATACGTTGCATATTATATAAACTTATTTTCTTAAACCTTTTTTCATATTTAGAAAAAGGTAACTTTGTTACTTGAGAAAAAGCACTCCATCTTTTTGACACATCAAATTTTCTTACTTTGTGACGTCACACACTCCGCGAGAAATCCTATATCGTAATTGCTATTACGAAGTCGTGTTTTAATATGCAAGATCAGTATCAGATGTGATGATAAATAAGATATTATATGACAAAACGTGCCAGAATAAATTATATTTGTTTGACGATAAAATCACTAGGACTTCAATCTTAAAAATATATTACTAAAACCATTTAAAACTGAATTCCTTATAGGAATCCGGTAGACCCCCATGGATCAATTCGGATACAAAACTAAACGTCGGCTGGAAAACATGCCTATAGAAATGCTAAAAAGTTAAATGTTCCCCGATACTGAATAGTTTCCGATAATTGCGGAATGAGGATGACTTACTAGCAGACAATGTAAAGACAAATGATATATCATCCAAGGATTGGTGGCAAGTCCTTAAAATCATTTTTTCCATCCTCCAGTCAAAGTTTTTTGATGACCAAAGTAGTGTCACTGGGGTTTTCCGACGGCCAGAAGGGAAGTATCAGATGAAATTTCTCTCGCTTTGACGTATTTTTCGTTATGACGTTAATGGCCTTATATATGACATTGGTGGCAGCAAGCACCAGCTAGCCTGGAGGGACCATTGTTTTGATTGTATTTTTTACTTTATCATTATAATTTTATTGAAATTTTGAAATATATTAATTCAAAGTTATAGCAAAAATTCTACGTTATTTTGGATAGTCCCTCGTATAAGAAACTTTAACACAGATACTGGTTCATATCAAGGGAAAACGATTTCAATACGACTTATGCATCGCGAAATAGTATTTATACATTTGATATCATAATACCCATCGCTGATAAACCCTTTATTAAAGGTAAATTATCTAAATATTTTAAAAATATAATTTTATACATGGATGGGATGATTCGCTATACGTCACAATGCAATCACTAAACGGAGTATGTTATGTAACAGGTGGTGAAAAGCTCAGTGGCCCGACCGGGACTCGAACCCAGGGCCTCGGGAATACCGTTCCTGCACTCTACCAACTGAGCTACCAAGCCAAAATCTTCTTGCCTATGAATTTATCACCAAATACCTGTAACCGGCTGCACATGCATTATGATGATTTACGTTATCGAGAAATATATGATAATATCATTAAGTCATTAGGTCAAGATTACCTTCATCTCCCAGTCTACTGTTTCCGGTCCAATTCTGTTTTCTATTTCTTTATAAGCGCTAAAACCATCAGTCTTTTTCGGCGAACAAACATCTACTCTATTCAAGATCTCGCGCAATGCGTAGAGCGCAGTATCGTCTATCTCATTCTTGAGATCTGTTTCGGATTCATAGTTCTTCACTGGGTACACACAATTTGGATTCATTGACACCATTTCAGCCACCTGCATTAATGATAGTATACATCTATTCATTCTGAAGAAGACGTTTTAAACAGTTGTGCAAGTATGTGAAATTAATGTACGAATCTTAAATAATATTAATGACATGGCAACTTTTGAATATAAGGTAAAGTTTAGACAACAACTAATGTTAACAGAATCGCATATAGACGCCTTATATACAACTACAAACCAGAAAACACTAAACAAATTAAACACTGGGAACATGACTTCGATACAGATACCTTTAATTGGAAACATATATTTACATTTACAACATCGATAAATCTGTCCATAAATACAAAAATAAGAGAATTTCAATATAAGTTTATATTAAGAATTATTCCTAATAATGCATACCTCTTTAAATGTAAATTAACCCCAACAACTCTTTGCGATTTTTGTTTCATGATTACAGATTCGAATAAACACATGTTTTGGGAATGCATGAATATACAATTTTTTTGGATAGATATAAAAGAATTTATATATAAAAAGATAAACAAAAAAAATGACATTAACTACCAAATGATATCATTTTCTAACTACCAAAAATAAAAACAAAACACTACAATTTGCAGTTAACTGTATATTGTTGTTAGCAATATATTTCATATTTAAATGCAAATGTAATCAAAACATTCCTCACATTGATTATTTCAAACAATATTTAAATAAAAATATACAAACTGAAGAGACAATTGCTTTCATGAAAAACAAACATGAGATATTCAAAGAAAAATGGAAATTATTCCTCAACACCAGAGACTAGATTACAAGTTTTCATTTTGATTCATCTCTATATAAACTTATTTATAAATTATATTGACTGTACAAATTCCTTTCACTCTGATTTTTTTTCTTTTTTTATGTTGTTTTTTGTTCAATCTTTAATATCACACTTTTCCCACTACTATTAACATCATCATCATCAACATCATCATCATCATCTTTTTTTTCTTTTTTTTCTCTAAAAAAAAACAAACAACAAAATGTACAAATACTATTGATTACTATTGATAATACTTTTGATATATGTATGTTTATGTATGTTGAAATATGTACATTTTGGAAATAAAACAATAAAAAAAAAAGAAAAAAAGTTTAACATGGCATAAATATTCTAAAGTATGTAACTTTTGGCATATTTTTTTTTGCTACAAAAACACCATTAAACTGCAGTTTTTTATGTTGTTATTTATCTCATAAAAAGATGATAATTACACGCACACAGAAAAAGACTTTATATTTCCAAAATTGGCACAGTTTTTACTCAAAATATAAATCTTGAACTTAAACACAACACTTATTGATGTATTCTGTTCAACTGTCATCCCAGCCAATTCTTGACAGAAAATTGTATGTTTTGCATGCAACATTTTTTCCAAAATAAATGAATGTTTTCACTCAGAAAAAG
>CM037781.1:76919377-76959256 GCA_021229015.1 Solen grandis | reverse complement strand
TTCGTACACCCGGTCTCCCAGTGTAAATAGTCATTTTTTCAATAGGTAGAGTTTAACCGATGAAATAATATTACTAAACAAACTAATTACTCACATTGGATTGTATAATTTCTCTTCGGCCTAAAGGAATGCAGTAGTTATCGCCAATTTCATCCTTTAGCGTACTTTCACTTCTGTTTGGAGCCATTTTGCGAATCACGTGACCATTAAGGTAACTATGAATGCGATTGGCTGTAGAGGTACAAACATCTTTTTCTCTTGAAAGAAACTTAATTCTGAGAATGGCTAAATTTAAGTGTAAGAGGACAAACGGTTGAAATTGGAGATATCTATTTCTTGCGGCCGAAGAAAGATTATGCATTCCAATGTGAGTAATTATTTTGTTTAATGAAATTATTTCGTCGGTTTACCTCGTTCTTTCGCAGAGACACATTTTGAAACATTTTCCTGTTACACTTTTAAAACACATTCCATAAGAAACATGTCAAATGTTTACTCATGAAAGACTCACTGTTAGTGTTCCGACTTCCTACAAATGAAACACACGACACGTTTCAAAGCAGAACACTTCTTTTGTTACACTTTTGAAACACGATATGTTTTCAAACTGAAACACGTGACATGTTTATCAAAATAAGTGTGCTGTTTGAGAACATCTAAAAATTATATGGATAAACATGTTACATGTTTCAATATTACTACAGATAAACGTGTCATGTGTGTCATTGACAGCATTTTAGACTTCAGCAAAGAAATAACAACTACATGTAAAACATTTATTGATGATGCAAAAAGACTAGATAGGTTATCTGAGACAGCCTAGCATATTTTTGGCGGACTATCATTAAAATAAATATAGAAAAAAAAGAATAAAAGGGGAAAACTAGAACTTCCACTGAAGGTGATTAATATCCCCGAATAGCGCGTTGACACAGAAAAGGGGCTATCATTCTTAAACATCATCAAGTTATAAAAAACTTGTCTGCTAATTGGTCTTCAACTGATATCATAATAAACCATTATTCCAAATGTGAAAGCATCATCAACATCATTTGACAAACAGACGTGACAACCATGATTCCTATGTAGCCCCCTCTTCACTTCATATGAAGAGGTGATATCATTAACAATTCAACAATTACATCTAAATTTGCATACAAGTAATCATATTCTGCTGTATAAAGACAATTATAGTCGGTGGATATTTTGACAGATTTTGTCTGAAGCCCCAACATTTTCTAACCGCCAATTACAAATTCTTTTTACTGGAAAACATGCAGTCTGATACACAGACCGGCAAAAATGTCACTAATAAGGTTGTCCCCTGTAAAATTGAACTCATGAAATGTTTTTACTTTTTCACCTCCATCATGAACTATACGTGAACTATCCTTAAAAGATTCTTAATATTACCTTATGAAGTTTTCATGAAGTGGAGTGTGATGTACATCATGAAAAAATGAAGAATGTCCGACAGCTATAAATATTCAAGAATATTTCATAGAATTTATCAGAATCGTAATATTCATCAAGAATTTTTAACAATTCTTGAAACAACGTATGATATAATTAGGAACAAATAAATCTTCAAATATATTTTATTTGTTTTGAAGACATTGAATTTTATTTGGTGTATTGTAATTAAAACTGATACTTTGACAATCATCACTTGTTAAGGAACATAATGTTCATGTCAGAATAACATGCATGAAGAGGTCACACAATTGGGGGACACACTTGGGGATCAGAAAAGCTTAACAATGAACCATGGGCAATTTAAGAACTAATGATGAACCCCCTTATTTCATCAAGAGTTTTTTAACTATAAATGTCACTCTGACACAAGATGTACTCATGGAACAATCAATTGCCAAACTCAAACTATCAGTCGATGCTGAAGTATAAAGCGTTTATAATATATTGTTTCTTTCACAGTCAGAGTAGTGAAACTCATATTGTACTTCCTTTTTTCAACAGACCTTATTAATTTTGATTACACTAAACCGTCTAGAACATGAATTCCTACATCAAGCAACATGCACTAATATAATTAAACATGATTCCAAAGCTTATGATATTGCCAAAACAATGCATTAAAATGAATATGAGTATAATTTGAATATTCCTGTCCATATTTCGATACTTTTTTCTCGTTCTTATTTGAATTAGAACATGTTCATCTCATTGAGTATACTATATATATTATATATAGTAAACTTGCTTTATATTTTGCTATATGTTAACATTGATGTATTACTACAAAGGAGAAGTAATGAGGTCAAAATAAGTTCATATTGAAACAAGTATGTTAAGAGAGAAAACTCCAACAATATTAAAATTTCATAAGCAATAACTACATATGCATTTGATATACGTCACTACAGTATTTTAACTAGAACAAGTACAGCAAGAGACATCTGTCACGTAAACTCTACTTTTTCATCAGTTGTAATCACCGATAGATGATGATGATGTAAAACATAATTATGATGAGCTAAAAAACGTTTCAAAATGTGTTATTAAACGGATTTTGTTATGCATAGATAAGGCCAGATATAGTGAAGCTTTTATATTTCTATATATCTAATATAGCAATTTAGGCTAAAAAGCAAATCGAGATGCTGAAAGATAAACGTGTTAACGTGTCTGTTTTATTACTGTCAAATTATAAATGAGTTCAAAAGGATCATAATGCTCTTTCAGTCATTAAATATCAACAATATAAATGCTAATTGGTAAAAAACTCATTCCGTTCATTCAAATGTATTTCATAACACAAGTTAAGAAATCTGACTAAAAGTGCGTTAGATTCCATTCTATCGGATATAGTAATGCAACCATTCAGCGCATTTTTGAGTCGAAAACCAAATTGCGTAGGACCTCAAAGTGCGTCCCCACAGTCCACCTGATCTACAAAGTATTATTTAAAAATCTTATCAGGTTTGTATGCCTAAACGGATGATCAAACACATTATTAAATTTGATTTACTTTACATTAACGAAAGGTACTTACCTTTTCAATTTAATTATTTATATTGTTTTATTTATTATTTGTTTTTTTTCCGTATCATTATAAATAAAAGTAGAAAACTTATCGTAAAACGAGAAAGAATAATACGTCTTGTGATGCGTATTTTTGTAGCAAAATAAATAAATAAATAAAAAACGCCGAATTAAATGGGATGATTAAAATTGGCACAAAAAATAAATATACATATAAAACGTGTTTTATTTCCAATTCGCGAAAAAATGAAATATTTTCTATTCTTACATGTTGTAACTTCAACATCACTGCATTTAATATAAGCACATTTTATGCTGTTCTAACAGGTGTTAGTAAGATTGTATATATTCTTCATAATGATTTAGATATAAATATATAAATATTTCATAAGAAGGCTATTGATGAATAGTATCAAGGGTGCAAAAAGACACTGATTTTAATTTAGATTTCTTATTCATCAAATGTTGATTCATTTTTTTAAAACAGTTATGCCATTAAATGAAGTTGTTTGGCATTAATATGCGTTGTTATGGCGAAAAGAAAAGTATATAAATTAATTGGTATAAGCGCGTAACTAAAACAGAAAAAAAGAGTTTAGCACACGTGTTCAAAGCATTTTATTAAAAATCTCCCAAAACCAATGATATTAATCCAGAAGCCTTTTGAATATTTGGCCGATGCTTCTGTGGTGCCTTATTACAAAGTATTATTTAAAACTGAAACGATCTTACCTGACCCGACTGAGGGGTCGATACATTGTTTCTTATGCCAAATGTGTTAGTAACTTTGAAATTATACTTTCTGATCACATTAAGATGCCAAACTTCAAAGACTCATATCTAATTATTTGAAAAAATAATTTTGCTTTTCCATCCCTAAATAAATATATAAAATTGATATACTCACCAAAAACTCTCATGCTCGAGTAATTTTTCATTTATAAAAAATATACTTAAGATCTAATAAAATGAATGTGTTCCCTTCTGGTGTTGTTTCTAACATTGGGATCACATATATTGATTGTTACCGTCTTTCAAATAACTAACGCCTGGCAGATTAAAACATTTCGGTCTATCTTAACTTTCATTGATAACATTTAACATATTCAATGTGTTACAGACGTAGTATACTATAGCGGTAGCGTGTTTATAATAATAGCACCCATGCTTGTAATATGAACAACATTTGCTGCTGATGTCATACATGGTATATTGCAACAGAATGCAAAACGGAACCTACGGTAACAATTGAAATAACACCTGTAGTATAAACTGCAAGGACGGCTATAATAAAGTTAGCGATCATTGTAATACTGGTTGTAATGCTTGTTGCTGTAAGCCTGTAATGCAGGGAAAGTATTGTGATGAAAGTAAGTCATTTTCATGTTCGATAACTATTTTACAAAAGTATACCCATTAAATATTTATATATTCGTTAAAAGCAAAACATATCAGTAGGAGGGTGTGAGTTTAATAGTGAGACGACTGATCATGGATCTTAAAATGATTGATATACTGTTTCATAGAGTAGGTCAATCGACATTACACATGTGTTTAGTTTTCATTGATCTTTAATCACTTCATATTTAAATACAGTCAACATCGTACATGCGACCACCTGTATTAAACGACTTTTTATTAAACGACCGTTAGAAATCCTGTCCGAATGTTTTTGCTATATAAATTTATCACATTAAACGACTTTTTTATTATGCGATCAGCGACCACATAAACTAAGTCCCAGCACGTAAGATTATGCGCAAAATCAACTTTTTTGAGCGACCGTGTTTGATTCCCTTCAGACAAATTTGCACGTTGAATTATCGAGTACGCTGGAACATGTGTATTATTCGTCTTTAACACATCCAAACAAACAATTATCCTGATCATAAGTGCTCACCTGAACCCAGTTTGTTTTGACCACGCATGACTGCACCATGAGCAACTAAATTCTAAATATAGTTTCTGGTTCCCGTTTCAACAGTTACTAAGCATAACAAAGGTGAAAACATCCCTCCGAATGCTTCGGATTTTGGAAAAACAATATTTGGGAATAAGGTAAATTAATACTTCCAGATGCAATCCGTTCCATTAATTATTCGTACCTATACGTATGTACATTGCATCTTATGATACGCGACCAGGGCGCACGTTGGAAATAAATCTATTGGGGGTTTCGGGTTTATGTTAGAGGCATAAGGGAAGCTCATTGCTAAATGATATTGTTTCTTGAAAATGTCCGAATGCATTCATGACTTTGATGTCAACTGCTGTGTTTTTCCACCGAACATCAAATGCAAGCCTCAGCCAGTTGACCAATGTATTATTCCAAAATAAAAGCTAGAAAATCGAAAGTAATGACAAAAAAATATATTGATGGTATAAAACAACAAAACATTTTGCAGCTTACATCCTATTCATGTTGTAATATAATAAAACGTTATGATACAATTTAGCTTACAATTTGTACATGTAAGACTTGTTTGCCTGGATTACAAAAACAAAATATTTATTAAGTGACCATTTCATTAGGCGACCACTTTTTGGCAGTCCCTTGAGCGGTCTCTTAATACAATGTCGACTGTATCAGGTAAATGATATCTAAAGTTGGTCACAACATGTTTGTTGCAAGAACATAATAGATATTCTTCTATCCCAAATGCCTTTCAATGCTTGGTCAAGATATGTGAATGACGAAAAGACTTTATATGTAATGTGTATTGGATATACAAATAAAAATGCTAATGTATAAACTGATACTGATAATAAAATCAATAACTTAAATATCCTGAATTAGATAACATTTTTATAGAGAGACACGCAATAGTGGAATGTAAATCCTGGTGTTTCAAATCATGGATATGTAATGATTTGTTAAAAATTAAATATCTTTCTTCGATTTTATAAAGTACAATTAGCAGAGTAAAATTAAATTGTGTAAATTAAGACTGAAATTAGCATTGAATCAAAGTATTTCTATTAAACTAGGCCTGTTGATAATAAATTTTAAAAATAATACAATTTTTATAGCATGTTTCGTTCTTAACTTATATTTTTTTCGAACTAAAATAATACGGGGGAGTCATTAGTTATCGTTGGGCGCAAATTTTCGTTGATTTCCTAAAGGTTTTTATTCACGAATATTGACTCCCAAGAAAACAAAAAATAAAAAATGTTAATTAAGAAAACGCCACAAAATATCTATTGTCTAATACTACTAATCAAAATATTTTATGCAAATGCCCAATTCAACAATATGTTAATAATCTATGTTACAGTGCCAATACAGAACCTACAGCAAAACACGAGTAAAAACTGCAAAAACTCGTTTAATACAAACTGTAAGAACGGCTGTAACAATGTCAATGTCGGTGCATATAAGGATGATGTAATGCTAGTTGGCAGAGGGTGGGTGGGGGGGACAAATGTGACAGAGAAATGTTGAGGCAAGTTTAAGTTTCTTTCATATCAATAAAGAAATGTTTAATCATTGGTATATAGTTTGCTCTAATACAACGTGTTTTCTACGCCAGACTTTGTGATGTGAATCAAACTGCTAAGTCTAAAAACGTTAACTTCAATAAACCTTCGTGACCCTATGTATATGAAATGGCGTGTTTTTACCTTTTATCTTTTCTACACCTTTACTAATAAACAAATATTTTAACAACGATTTGAGTTCCCTGAAAGTCACTGGCCTGATAATGATTATTTTCAGGAATTTACATTCTCTCACAAATGTTACCACCAATTCCGACGTCCACTTTTCCTTTCTATAACACCCGCAAGATGGTTGGCAGTAACCAGAGATGGATAGATAGGCAATGCATGGCTGAGTCTGATTTCTACCGTGACGAATAAATATGATACTGTCACGTTAATATGTATATAATAATAGAGAGACATGACATTCCTTGCTGTAAGAATACTTTGAATGGCTTAAAATGAAAAGAAATAATAAATATCATATCTCCCATGCTAATAACAACATCATCATTTTATGCAGATGCCATAAATAATATATAAATGCAATTGCTTTGTCACAGAATGCACAGACGGAACCTACGGTAACAATTGTAAAAGCAACTGTAGTATAAACTGCAAGGACGGCTGTGATAAGGTCACGGGTCATTGTAAAAATGGCTGTAATGCTGGTTGGCGAGAAAATAAGTGTGATACAAGTCATTTTCTTTTACGAAAATGAATACGCCCTATTTCTAGGTAAATAATCTTGGCTATTGACAAAACATAATAACAATCATATTTTTGATGTTGGTTTATTTATTTTGTGGTTGGTAGATTGGTAGATATTTAAATACTTTACAAAATACATACTGTACCTAAGTTATATCGATAAGAACAATTCAAGTCAATGATTAATGTTATTTTGAGCAAGAATCTTACAGAATCCTTATATTTGTTTTTGTAAAGCAGATGTCTTGTGATGGAAGCAAAACACGAGTGTTGTCCCAATAAATCTTGGACAAATGAATTTAATGTCTAACGTTCGATTGCTATGAAACTCAACGGCGATGGTAATTTTACAATGTGTTTGAAATTTAGAACTAAGTTTGTTTATAATCTTTAAACGGGTTATAATACTTGCAAAGTAAATACTATGTAGCCGAACCCGGCGCAACATTTTCAACACATACGAGTACAGTTATATGTTCAGTACAATATCATAAATCATACTTCATCAAATGTTTGGCGCGAAAACTGAGCAGACGTTCTCATGACGTCATCATAGATAATTTCAGACGTTATTTCCGTGAAATCCGGGTGTGTTTAATATTTATCAGACGAGGGTGCGGCGTGCCGAGCTGAAGCACAGTTTTGTGTGGAGGTGGGAATGACACCACAAATACTTTAAGTACGTAAAGATACAAGAACGTGTCAAGGGCACTTGTCTTCAATGACGCTGAATGACAAGAAGATTTACCTTATGGTAGATACAAGGATACAACAACACGAAATCGTTTCAATCAGTCCTGAAAAAAACCTATATCCTTTAATTTGACTTTGATTATCGGCGACTGGGGATCAAACACGCAAATTCTTTTTCCCGTTACGGACAATTACACCATTCGGCCACCGCGGATAATAGCACTTTAATTTCATTATCTCTATATCATACTTTATCCAAGCACATTTTGATCAGCACTTAATTTTACAATGTTCGAGTTATAGGCTTATAGTCCTTCCTTATTTATTTCTCAATCAATCAATGTTGGATAATCTTAGGAGTTGTTGTTTACAAATCCAATTTGGTCCATTAAAGAAATTGTTGAGACTTATTTTTTCTTGAATCAACAGCCTTTTCTTTATTATTTTCATCACTAGAATATTATTATAACGATGCTGAATATCATGAAAGGATATTACTAGATACCTTCACTTTGTGAAATAATTATCGTATGTTGGTGTCACATGCGTTTCATCGTTGCTGGTCACTCCCTGTCCGTCTTTCAAAATGTATGAACCGTATGATACTGAAATGAAATGAGGAACAGTGCCCAAACAGGACATTTATCGCAGTCAGTAAAATATTTATTCACTGTTATAACGAATGCTTTATAATATTTGTGTTAATGGATTGATACAAATGATATATTTTTGACATTGATATTTCCGTCAGATGATTTCAAAAGATTGTTTCAATTTAAAACTTACTTAGATTCGTAACATAGCATTGTTCTTGTAAGCGCAACTCCTCTAAGACAATAAAGTGTATTTCAGGGAAACATTTTAGGTTTCTTTTTCTTGTTATAAAGTACTGTGCTGGAGTACTTATTACAACTGTGAAACGGTTTATTGTCATTGTTCAGAAGGATGTGATCCTGACTGGTAGATTCAGAAATGTGATCAAAATATGTTATTATTCGTTGCCCTCGTGTTTAATACAAAATATATACGCAGTATCTCTAAAACACGTAGATAGTTGATGTTTGAACGCCATATACACTTAATCATACTTCTAACGAAACACTTATATTTTCTTTAATTTCTCGCTACCTTGTAACATATATCAAAACCAATTTATCGGTTTAAGTGAAAGTTTAGTTTTATTGTTATGGTATGTAGCAGCTCCGGATAATAAACATCTTTTTTAATATTTGAAATATTGTTTATTTGAATATTTGATTAAATGCTACATAAACCTGCCTGTCTGACATACCGGCCTGCAATCTGCCAATCGGGCGATCACGCTCTTCACTGCTCATGCGAACCACCATTATAGCATATTTGTTGTGTGTCTTTTCAGTGTTTGTCAATAAAGAATAAAAAATACTTCCATTTTCATGTGCAGCATGCCCAGTTAGGGCTTGTCACACATAACCGATGAACCACATCGGGGTTAAAGTGTGGCAAATAATTAACAACGGCGAGAAAATCAACATAGCTTCGTCGAAAAATCACGTAATAATACCGATGTAGTACCAGCGCTCCTGTTGTGACACTGTTGTCGAACCAATGTAAGATTCGATGTGCTACCGAATACAACGTTTCTGTCAATTTAATATGACTAATAGCAATACTAGGGTAAAAGAAAGGGAGTAGTTTCATATCGCTTAAGAACGGTAGTACATTGTTAGTACATCGGCAATACTACCGTACCGGTACGGTATAGATTGAGCCCATCGGATAGCCGCCGATCCATTACAGAGAGCTACCGGTGCTCTACCGATATAGATGAAACAATGCCGGTGTACTGCCTTTGTAGTTCCGTTGCTCATTCCGGCAGCGTTCCGGTAAAAAACTCTAATTTATTTAACGGCAACAACCGATGCTATTTGTTCCATCGATGCTCTGACGATGTCACGACGTTGTACTACCACTCTTAATGATGTGATACTGTAGCGCTGCCGTACTCGTGCTGATCCTTACAAATCGCCAAAGTGCTCAAGTACACCTACGGCGATCCAAATTGGCTAGATGTGGCAGGGCCTTTAGTAATTGTAATCGGTCGAAAACAGATAAGTCGATTAATCGGAGAAAAAAAAGTTATCGATTTATCAATTAAATCAAATCCTGATTAAATGCAAAATATAACAATTTGGAAGAAAATTTGCCTATAAAGATATACTATTTTATTGTACAACAACATAAACACTAAACATTCTGTACTAAAGGTATAAATTTAAATTTTTCAGATATTCAAATTTAAACTTCGAATGGAAAAAATACTAAGGGCTCACAATCTGAGACCAAAAAGTTGTGTAAAGTGCAACTTTGCAATTATCAATGTAGTTTAAAAAAATGTGATTTAATTTAATAAGATAAAAAATCTTACAACAACTTCAGTAAAATATCACTAAATCAATAAAGAAATAAAAAAGAAAAAATTGAACGAAGTAAGTTTTAACTTAAGATAAGAATCTGAAACGATGACAAAAATCAAATATAATCTAATAAAATAATAAAAAATCTTAGGCCAATTTCAGCTGAATATTACTACAATATTCAAATGAAAAGAAAACACAATGAGTATAGTGCAACTTTGCAAGAATAAATTTTGAAGAAAAAAAACTGGAGTCATGTCAACAATGTGTGACAATATCTTGTTTAAAAAGTCTTAAGCCAGCTTCAAATGACGTACACATTCAATAACCATTCGAAAAACAATGAACATTGTTCTAAACGGATCCAACTGGAACTTACCTGCACCATATATTTTCAGCATATTTCTCTACCGCTTTAGAAGCGTTACTAACAAGAACGATTAGATGTCTGCGATGTTATATATTTTTCCTGAAAACCTTGAAATTGCTAAAGAATACAATTACTCCATCTAAATAAGCACGAAGCGTAGATTGCTGTTTCGAAATTATGTTTTCAGTTAGACTGAACTCTCGCTCGTCACTTATACTAGATGCTGATTTGCTTAAATATTTTTTAGCAACAATGGCTAATTTATTGCTTTTGATCCATTATAATGCCTACACAAAATATCTGCATCACTGCATGTAATATCTACTGATCTAGGGACAGGTTCATTACTCCGAACCTCACAGCAGATCTACCCTTTGCAACAAGTTTTCTAGCTTCGGAACAATTGGGGGTATGTTTCACTACAAGATTAAGGCAATGTCCGTTACCGTCAAATCTAGAAAGAACGAGAAGCCTTATGGCTTTTTGTTCCTCAGCTGCATTGTCAGTGACGAATACAGGATCTCTAAATTTCCAGAACTTGAAGCTTTGGGCAAAATAATTTGCTGGTTTTCTCTCGAAAATAGTAAAGCATAACATTTATTGCTCTGACTTTTCTTTGTAAATTATCAAAAATACCTAATATCCGCAGGACAATTATTCATTATGAAAAACTCATTTTTACAGAAAGGCAATAAACACATTTTGTAATGAGCCATATTATTATTAATAAAAAAACAACATTTCTTGAAATTTAATGAAAGCCGTTATTGATTAATGAGTCTTGTTCACCTATATTGCAAATGATTCTATACAGCATTTTCTATAGCACACATCGATGGGTGAACGGAAAACTGTCGCCACATTTATAAAATTTTACAGGAGAAAGAAAAAATTAATTTATTTGTCACACAATATTTTTTGCATTGCTATTGTTTTGAAATAGGCAAAACTATCAATTTTATACACATCAGAGTTGGTTTACCAAGGAACACGGATTTTTAAGAAAATTGTTCATTTACGACAGTTTTCCATTCTAACCAGTAAAAGTTTTATAATGATATTGCTGGAAAACAGTCGTTATTCAAGATAGCTACGGTTTTCCATTAATTATAACTTGACTAACCAACAGATGGTTAATTTTTCTTTATGTTGAAATAACACAACTGTTGTCACATTCTTTCTATTTTATTCAGATTTATTATTCTGGGTGTTTTGTTTTTTTAAAAAATATGTTAAGGTATTATCCTTAACCTGTGTCGTTGTTGTTGGCAGCATATGTATCAGATGCACCCTCTTTTAAAGATACAGCAAAAAACTTAAACCTTGGTCAGAATTTCTTAGCAATTTAACCTCCTTTTTTTAAACCTCACATTCATGTTCATTATCACAAGGGCTACATTCTCGTCAAGGGCCATAACTCTTAGGTCCCTTTTTACCCAATATATTTTCCTTGTTATACTTACTTATACGCCTGTCAAATGACATCAATTACAAAAGATCATCTTCTATGACATTTACAACAACAACATTCCTTATATTAAAAATATTACTTTGAACTATAATACCCTTATATAAATTTTCCTTCAGACATATATTGCAACGCCCAACAGCACTCGTGTTTTAAAAAATACAGTGAAAAACAGACAAGTGTTCGCATCCAAAGCGGTGCTCTTGTTTAAAATAGCGTTTGTAAGAGAGAATTATGAAAATAAAACATACTAAGACAATGGCAGTGACATGTGCATGTTAATATGGCAGTATATTGGTTTGTTTGGGTTTTATACATCCCATTGATATTCATTCTGAGCTAGAATTCCTATCAGATACAGATTTCATTTTTTTTTTAATCAGTCATATCGTTTAGCACAGGGATTGATATTTAGTTAATGTGTTATTTTTCATTGGTTATTGACTAAAACTTGTATCATCAGCAAAATGTTTCAGGCATAACAATTAATTTAAAGCATAATAATGGACCTTAAATTGAACTTTGAGGAACTGTGCATGTTCTAGTTTTCTAACCTCTGCTCAGAGTAATAAGTTCTGCATTTGCATAATTATTTAATTTAAAATGAACAAATACCAAATTATTTTCAGGCTGATGTGAAATATAATGCAATTAAAATCTCAATTGAATAAATCAGTTAAATGTAAGTTTTGTGTACAAATACCAAAGTCCTGTCAGATAACCAATACTACTGCTGTTAAAATCTGATTTCAGCCACTCATTTATGATAATTTAAATTTTCTAAACAACCTTTGTAATTACTAAACACTAGTAAATAATGCTGCTCACTATGTAAAAAATGTGTTAAAGATGCTGCATTAAATGCTTTTTACTCGCTTTAATTAAAATGACAGGCTGATATTTGCCTCAATTATTTTCATATGCTTAATTAAGAATTAAACGTAAGTTAAATAAATAGTTGACCAGTTAAGCTTCAATGTGCTTAATTAACAGTTATTTGAAATTTAAAGACAGAGTGTGTGAGTTCATGTGAAATATTATTCTTTTTTTAATCTTTTAAATATATATTTTCTGGCAGAATAAAAGAGACAGCAAAACAGGTTTGAAATAAGGTCAACACTTAACAGATTTATCAACAACTGTATATAAATTGGTACAGCAACTCTTTTAGGTTCCCAGTAGAAAGTTAAGCCTTGTAGTCAAAACAAATTGTTAAAGAATTAGCCTTTTTAAAAGGGGAGTAAATTAATTATGCTATTGATACCTAATGAAGAAATCATTTTGTCTGCTTTATTAAAGTTGAAATAATTTTAATTATGCTATTGCTATTGATATCTAAGGAGGGAATCATATCTTTTTGCGGGTTTTCTCATGAAAACATTAAAACTAAACATTTACTGATTAAGATTGATTTGGTAAAACAATTAATCCATATATAAATGTTATAATCATTTAAAGTATTTCAGTCAAAAAAGCACATTCCTGAATAAAAACATTTTTAAAAATTATATAATGTTCAGTGAAATGATTGTATTTAGTTATACATAAGGTAAAGTCAAAATGAAGCTTATTATTACAATGATAGACAAGTGCCTGAATTTAATGTCGGATCAATCTATTTCTTAAACAAAGGCCATATTTCCTATGGTGGCCGTGGGGACTAAAATTTCATTGCTAGTAGCAATTCTGGCGCCAATGCAAAATTCCCAGTCACACCCTTTATCATTCACATGCATTAGGGTAGTCACATGACGTGTGACAAAAAAGATACAGCGTCAGTACAGCCTTTGACATGATGATTCATGATCACTTTAGGTGTCATAATGTATGTTAACTATATACATGTATATATCGGCATCACACATGGCACATATTGCCATGGGAGGCTATACGAATGGTGTTTTGTATGCATAAGGAAGTGGACCTTGTGTTGCACCAGTGCCCTAGGGTGTCCATTGATTATAGCATGGTGTCAACATGTCAAATTGATATGGCAACCGTATAAATAAAATAGAAATACAATATTTGGCTGTGATTCTAAGCGACCCTTACAGCCTTAGCCACCCTTAGGGTTATACCCCAGGTAAACCTTGCAGTCATTTGTGACCATTCATTTTCAGGAATAAATTTTTCAGCCTACACAAATTTTCCCAGTTCACTTTGAAAGAGAAAAGTATGACAAAAGAATAGGTTAATTTTAGTTTTTGATGTATACATCATCTTTACAGTAAATATTTCAGTAAAGTAATTAAATGCTTTAGCACTTATCAAAGCCATGACCAAGTGTGTTAGTGCATGGAGATCTGAAATTAATTGATTGTTTTAGGAAGATTATTGTCAATAAAAATTTGATAGCACAAGTTGGTTAAAGACAAAAATTAATGATAAAATATATTCCTAGATTAGCACCAAAATGGTTTCACATATGATGTTCGTAATTTCTAAGGAGTTTCAGTGCGGTATGGCCGTAAAATGAACTGTTTTCTGCAAAACTATTTCTTTAAGATGAACATTGATACAGATGTTGGACTACAATATAAGATAAGTGATGAGTGCTTCCTTAAGCAGATCAAATGAAAATTTTGACCACCATGATGTGACATTTTTGGCTATTGCTTCATCAGTTTCGGTCGTTAAAGTGAAATTTATTCATTTCTCAAAATCATCAAATTGAAATAGTGCCAATTATGCTAACGTGACGAGATAAAATAAGTTCTTTATAAAAATGAAGAACTTGATCAGAGCTACAACAGTTTTCCATCAAGATTCTGCTGCAAGTATATGAGCATAAACAGTGGAAAACTGTATGTAACTCAAGTTATGTAACAGTTTTCCATTTACAAAAGTATAGAAATACGACACTTTTACAACTTATGCATTAATTTACTTGAAATAAGAATTTGATCTCAATATTTTCTATATGTATGTATTAGTGATAGATATTGTCAAAAATGAAAAAAGGTGATTTTTTTTTTTATAAAAATGTGACTTGAGACAATGATGCGTAAGAAGAAGTGAGATTAAGTGTATAGTATTAAGAACTTTTTCTACTTTGATAGTCATGAGTATATCAAGTTCTAAATCTATTACATACACACCAAGAACAATCATAAGCAGTTCTTTCAAGATTCTGCTATTGTAGAGTGTTCAACGAGAATGTGGGGTGAAGACTGCAAGCAGACATGCGGCAACTGTTTGTATAGCTCTTGTAATCATTTGACCGGTCGCTGCTATCATGATCATTGTGATTATTGTGAAATTTGGTTTAAACCGCATTTTTGTAAAGGTTTGTTAATCAATAATAATAATAATAACAATAAAAACGTACTGCATATGACATAATTATGTTTACCAAGAACAGGAAGTAAAGCATCGTAAAGTAATCTCTCTAATCTCGAGTTGTTAAATGAAAATCTGTTTGTCGTTATATAGTGCTTGATCAAAGACTTCAAACCACATCAAATTTCGGGCATCGTCGGAGTACCATGAATAATCTGTACAACGTTCTCTTATCTTGTAATGTTTGCATTTAATTAAATCTACTTATTCCAGTCGAAACGATATATGGTATAACACAATGATGGAAATAATGTCTTGCTTGGCTCGGAGACGAGAGTTTCATTCAGTATTTACTGTTCTGTACATGACTGGAGCTAGGAACTGCTTTGCGACACCGATAACATGTAGAAATTAATACATACATTCACTTTCGGTGTGGTGAAGATTACAAATTAAGATATACAATATCCTACATAATTTTATGATTTTTAACACGTTATCCAAAAGAAAAGAATTGTGTATAACCTTCTGATGAGCCCAGGGTGTATTAATTAGGTTCCAGAATACGTTTAGTTTGATAAGATCGCCGTCTTCATTTGAACAGCATATTTTAGGAGAATATGGCGTTTCGTCGTAGAGGAAATGCCTATTTAGCTCACCTGAGCACAACGTGCTCATGGTGAGCTATTGTAATCCCCCCTTTGTCAGGCGTCCGTCGTCCGTGCAAGCGTGCGTGCGTCCGTGCGTGCGTGCGTCCGGCGTCAACAATTTCATTTAAACAACATCTCCTCCTAAACCGCTGAATGGATTTTGACCAAACTTCACAGGAATCATCCTAATGATGCCCTCTATCGTGATTGTTCAACTTGTTGCTTTGATTGGTTGAAATTTTGAAAATGCAAACTTCGAAAATCATCTTCTGCGAAACTGCAAGGCCTAGAGCTTAGATATTTAGTGTGTAGCATTGATTAGTTGACCTCTACCACGTTTCTTCAAATCATGACCCTGGGGTCAAAATATTCCCCGCCCCAGGGGCCACTTGATTTTACATACTTAGGCTTATATAGTGAAAAAGATCTTCTCAGAAACCACAAGGCCTGGAGTTTTGATATTTGGTGTGTAGCATTGTCTAGTGGATCTCTTCCAAGTTTGATCAAATCATGGCCCCGCCCACTTGATTTTATATAGGCTTATGTAGGATAAAAAATAGAAAAATCTTCTTCTCAGAAATCACAAGACCCCCGGAGTTAAGATATTTGGTGTGTAGCATTGCCTTATGAACATCTACCTATATTTTTCAAATTATGGCCCTAAGATCAAATTTGCCCCGCCCCGGGGATCACTTGATTTGACATAGATTTTCATAGAAAAAAACTAGAACAATCTTCTTCACAGAAACTACAAGGCCTGAAGTTAAACTATTTGGTGTGTAACATGGCCGTATGGACATCTGCCAGGTTTGTTCAAATCATGGCCCTGGGGTCAAAATTGGCCCTTCCCCCGGGATCACTTGATTTTACATAGGCTTAAATAGGAAAATCTAGAAAAAAAATGACTTCTTCTCAGTAACCACAAGGCCTGGAGTTGCGATATTTGGTGTGTAACATTGCCTTATGGACATCTACCTTGTTTGTTCAAATCATAGCCTTGGGGTCAAAATGGTCCCACCCCAGGGGTCACTTGATTTTACATAGACTTACATAGGATTTTTTAAAAAAGATATCCTTGTTAGAAACCACAAGATCATGGGTTATTATTTTCTATATGTATGTATGTATTAGTGATAGATATTGTCAAAAATGAAAAAAGGTGATTTTTGATAAAAATGTGACTTGCGACAGATTTTCCGTTCAGCCCTCGAAATAAACCAATTCTGAGAAAGTGATGCGTAAGAAGTGTGATTGAGCGTATAGTATTTAGAACTTTTTCTAATTTGATAGTCATGAGTATATCAAGTTCTAAATCTATTACATACACACCAAGAACAACCATAAGCAGTGCTTTCAAGATTCTGTTATTGTAGAGTGTTCAACGAGAACGTGGGGTGAAGACTGCAAGCAGACATGCGGCAACAGTTTGTATAGTTCTTGTAATCATTTGACCGGTCGCTGCTATCATGATCATTGTGAAGATTGGTTTAAACCGTATTTTTGTAAAGGTTTGTTCATCAATAATAATAATAATAATAATAAAAACGTACTGCATATGACATAATTATGTTTACCAAGAACAGGAAGTAAAACATCGTAAAATAGTCTCTTTAATCTCGAGTAAACATCAAATTTCAGGCATCGGCGGGATACCATGAATAATCTGTACAACGTTCTCTTATCTTGCAATATTTGCACTTAATTAAATCTACTTATTCCAATCGAAACGATATATTGTATAGCACAATGATGGAAATAAAGTCTTGTTTGGCTTCTATATTTACGCTTCCATCAGCCATTTTTGTCTATTTTCATATAACCTATAAAGCTTATAAAATTAATGTAATTATGTAAGATTCAGTCCTCTGAGGTAAATCTACACCCACTTGAATTTGAATCGAGATTTGTTTTGAAGTTTCCGCAGCCAAAACTGTAATTCTTTCAGCGAGAATAATCGACTTTTTTATGAAAATATAAAACATTTGTAACTAATTTGCAATATTCATAATTAAGGCTTTTCTGACATTTCCTCATCCTCCTTTTTGGTTTTTAATCGCAAGTCTTTATTCGCGCTGCTGGGCTGCCACCTTCACACCACCACCAACCAACACCTTTTTATATAAATTAAAAATCTGTTGGAAATTGATATCAATATGTATAATTCAGTCAACAGTAACATTTGGTAAATTTCAGCGAAACCGAGTTTTCGCTGCAGTGTTTAACGTTTGGCTGCAGCATCCAAAACTCTTATTTAGCAGCGGAATAATTATATATATATATAAGACTTTTAAAGCAGTGGGCCATTCGAAATATTTGCAATATGAATAATTCAGGATTACTGTAATTCCATCAGCGAAAAGATGTTTTTAAATGATTAGAAAGACACATTTCATCTGATATTTAATTGGCTCTAAGTTTCGGAGTACTATTTTCCCAAAATAACCAGTTCCAGTTATGTAGGGACCTGTTTTGTCACACATGTGAAACGGTTGTGAAACCCAAAACTCTTGATTTCAACATGCTGCGGTAATATTTATGTAATTTAACAAAAATGAATCTCGACTTAATACGTAATTTCTAAAGTTAAAGCTGAAGAGATGGAAATTCTTAAGATCCTCAACAAATCTTCAAAAAAAAACAACAACACAAAAAAACAACAAACAAAAAAACAAAACAAAAAACAAGAGGGCCATGTTAGCCCTGAATCGCTCACCTGATTATAAATGAACAACATGTGTTGGATTTTTCATTATGACCTACTTTTTGACCCCACATGACCACTTACTTCGAACTTGTCCAAGATTTTATGGAAACAGACATTCCGAACAAGTTTCATGAAGATATAGCCAACAATGTGACCTCTAGAGTGTTAACAAGGTTTTTCTAAGATTTGACCTTATGACCTATTTTTTGACCCCACATGACCCAACTTTAAACTTTTCCAAGATTTTATAGAAACAAACATTCTGACCGAGTTTCATGAAGATTGGACCAAAATGTGGCCTCTAGAGTGTTAACAAGGTTTTTCTAAGATTTGACCTTGTGACCTACTTTTTGACCCCACATGACCCAAATTCAAACTTGTCCGAGATTTTATAAAATCAAACATTCTGACCAAGTTTCATGAAGATTGACCTAAAAGTATGGCCTCTAGAGTGTTAACAAGCCAAATTGTTGACGACGCACGACGGACGATGGACGCCGGACGCAGGGCGATCACAAAAGCTCACCTTGAGCACGTTGTGCTCAGATGAGCTAACAATATCAACCTTTTTGTGTATTTTCACTTCATGTGTTCATTCTGGGCGCAATTATTCTGCATTTTGAACTACTTGGGTATATAACATGAATTTGAATTTTTAATGCCAAGCGCTACTTTAGATCTCATGAGTAGATCTTTATTGGATTACTGTTCTGCACGCTTAAACTTGTTATTTCTATCGCAAAGTAATCGTAAAAGAAAAACATGATAACAAACTTTACCACATCAACAGTAGGTATGTTTTTTATTAAAATGTTTACGAAACATATTCCATTCATATTTGTTATAACAGAATCGCAAGGCATGGATACACTACTTAGCGCGAAGTGCTACAGTTAAATCGGCTATATCGATTTTCGAGGTGTACATTAGATTTGCAGGTACTAAAACTGCAGCTAATGCCAAAATAGTAAAATAGCAAAGAAGTACTTGCAAGACCGAGTATATTTTAAAGATTAATACATTCAAATAAATCATGACTAAGCATTTTTTTCTGATGAGTGTCAAAATTCACTGTCGGTGTTGTGAAGTTGACCAACAGGATAAAGCACGTTTTCAGTGCACGATGCTGCACAGTATACTACATCTGGTACACTGGTATTTAGATTTCAATGATATTCTCAAAATGTGATGATTTTTGTGAAACAGTGTTTTTCCTAAATAAAAATAAAAATTACCTACTGTTGAGCACAATACGTAACTATGTACTTTCTAACATTTCTAAGAACTTTTTTTTTTCAAAATAGTAGACCCATCGGTTTATCATTTTTTTCATATCAACATGTTCGATTTTTGCAGAAGGAACTGCTATTCTTCTATATGCATATTGATATATTTTCAATTTTGCTTGGTATATATGTTCTAGCAATAATTATGTACAAATGAATATGTCGAACACGTTCCATTAATAGAGATGGAGAGATGTTATACAAGTGTGTGTTGATGGTTGATACGATGAAAGGTGTAACCAAAGCTATTCTCGACACTGTAAATATTTAACAGTTAAGAGCAGTAAGATGGATAGATGTTATTCAATATATATGATAGAGTGTGATGACGGGCGGTACGGGGAAAGGTGCACCCAAAACTGTTCTGGACACTGTAAATATGGCTCCGACTGTAGAAAAACTGATGGTCATTGTCCAGAGGGATGTAGCCCTGGTTGGCAAGGTCAAAAATGTGATCATGGTCAGTATAGCTACATTTGTATTTCAGAAGATTATGTGATTACGTGCACCGATTAGATAACAGGCAACTTTTATAATATATGCTCATACAACATACCTTTCATCAACTAAGTTTTGGGTAATGTTGTGTACTAAAATAAATATATATAGCCTCAAACGAAAATTTGAAAGTAACTAGTCAAAATAAATAGGAATCAATTTTAAAAAAAGAACATGGATAGGTCTATCTTACACGGAAGAGAAACACCTCTTATCCATTTGACAACGTTATATCTAACTAGAAATTACTTAATATATGCCTAATAGAATATTTAAAAAAAAGAAGAAAGAAACGATCGAAAATAAGATTGAAAGACAGAATAAAGGAATTTCTGGTATTCCTATTGGTTCTTATTAATTCTGTTGGTTGCATCAGATAATAAATTTGTATGTACCTTTACTTCAAATATCAGTTAATGTTTATATTTCGTAAAGCGTGAAACTGGTCATTAAAAATAAAGTACGTATATCATTATATGATTAAGATGCATCGGGCTTTTACAATAAACAACAATAACAAACATCATGCCAAGAAACAAATTATTAATATCTTTGATTCAGAATGTAAAGACGGAAGCTATGGTAACAACTGTGAAGAAAAATGCAATGCAAACTGCAAAGGGAGCTGTGGCAAGGTCAATGGTCAGTGTATACAAGGATGTACTGCTGGCTGGCAGGGCCTCAAATGTGACATAGGTATCCTTAAACATTATCTTTCTAATATATTTCCTAAGGGCGTATTTTTACAAAAGTTTTATCACGTGCTTGTTTGTTTTTGTTCTTGATTGTTTTTGTTGTTGTTTTGTTATTGTTGTTTTTTTGTTTTGTCGTTATTGTTTGTTTTTTCTTCTTCCTTTTCCTTCTTTTTTTAAGCTTATCTGAGCTGAACGTGATAATCATTTGTCCGTTGTCCGTCGTAAACAAATTAATCTAAACAAGTTGTTGTTGTTGTATTGGGGTTTACCGTCGCTGCGATAGTATTTCAATCATATAGCGACGTCCAGCTAATTACAGGTGGAGGAAGACCCCGAGTACACAGAGGTACCCGGGTAGAATCACCGTCCTACTGGAAGGCTTCCTCACATGAAAAATCCGAAGTCCCTACTGGGATTCGAACCCACAGCGGTGAGGGGCTGGGAGATTTGTAGTCCACGACTGTAATCTAAACAAGATATATATATATATATATATATATATATATATATATATATATTTCCGCCACATAAATGACGAATATAAACATTGACAACAAATAGAACTATACAAAAATAATAAAGAGAAAGACAAAGAATACATATTACATCAGAAGATGTAAAAAATATACAGATTAATTCAATAATGTTACAATTACCATCGAAACGAAATATGGAGTCAAAGAATGGGTCTTTTAATAATGATTTAATGATTGTAGAATGGTCTTCTTTGTTACATATACATATACACTAATATACTCTGATAAATGTTTAATATACACTCGTATGTGAGCAATATATATACATATAAACATAAATTTACATACGTTCATATTAGAGCTATGCGTATACATATAAATACATGTACACATATGCATATACAATTTCATCTAAGTCATATAAATGCAATGGGCATGTCTGAAAAAACAGATATATCAAATTATCATAACTGTAATTCAGTGGCAGTTCGGCTTCAACATCTTGATGGTGCACACCAATGTAGTGTAACACAATTTGAAAGTACAGACCATGATCAGAATTGAACTTAATTTAGCGCAAATGATAAATTCCCGGCCCTCTGCTTAAAGTACTTTAACAATGATGGTACTTTAAAAATGCTATCGTGCCTATTTAAAGCAGAAAACTCGACAGTTTAAACAGACACACCATCTAATGTGATGGTGTTTCGACGTTGGCGTCACAATTAATGTGACATTACACCAGTTCTGATCGTGTCGCGACACCCACTTGCCGTACATAGCGCTTTACAAATCTTCCTCAAATATGTTCATGGTGGAATTCACTTGCAGGTCGTACTAGTTGATTGGCGTTTCATCCGTTCTTATTATCCTACAAAGAAACTCCAGTCGGAAACATCTTGATAAAGCTACGAGGGGCAGCGAACTTCGGATTCTTTTCTTTCACCGATCATACGTCGCGAAACATATTTTGTCCATACCTGAATTTTAATTAAGTATGCTATGGAAAGGAAAGTTGCGCTATGAACTTCGAGACGCTCAGTAATATGGCTAACACTGATGCGTTTCCGTCAGTAGCATTTCTACTGTTGTAACAAACACTATCGTTCACTATCATTGGTCGACCCGACCCGCTACTATCAATAGTCCTTGTACCACGGGAACATGGTACCCTCTAATGAATTAAACTTTTGAGGTAGCCTCAACTCATTGCAATAAATTCAATGACATGCATATTGAATAATACTAATTATAATGATATCAATAATACATGTATTGAATAAAAAAAACCCATGAAAACAGGTGTTATCCTTGCTATTTATCATTCCTTTGTAAAATGCTAAAAGGAAAAAAAGTGAAGTCCGACCCAAATGCATCTGAAAATCATGATACTTTAGCGTCAGAATCTCCGCATGAATGTCGTTAACATGATATTTATTTCAAAATAATTTAAAGATAAAAAAACCAACATAAACTATTCAAGTTATTTTTTACTTTATGTTTTTCGATTTTTGTTTTGAGATCTTCCTAAACAAGTTTAATCTTTAACACCGATGACGATGAAAAATATCTCTTTATCGAATGTGTATTCAAAGAAAAGAATCACATATGAACGCATATCAAAAATACTCTTCGACACATTATGAATCAACTAGATACATAATTAGTACTAGCGTCATATTCTAGTTTATTTATTACAAAAAAAAATGTTCAATTAGGATCAGAGCGGGTCTAAACGAAAGTTCATTAGAAAGTTGTATACTTTGTGGCCAACTGGTGGTATTTAATATATTGCAGCGTGCTCTTCCTGGTTCTACGGTGAAAATTGTAGCCAACGTTGTTCTTATAACTGTAAAGTTATCCGCATCTGTAATCATGTAGATGGCCATTGTCCTAAAGGCTGTACACCTGGCTGGAAAAAACCGAAATGTGATCAAGGTAAGTCTCTCAGTTCATATGTTCGTGATAAACAAATGAAAGGTGCGAATACATTAATAGATCCGTCAACAAGTGGATGATTGAAAACAAATATAGATTACGCATTATCATTTAGATAGAATGTATTTCTACTTCCAATGTACGACCTCAAAATATAAAATAAATGTAAGAATAACTTGTCATAGATTTTTTTGAAATCATGAATATGTTTAATAGAATAGATTTAATAGAAATATTAAAAGGAAATACTACAAATGATGCCTTATCCTTACCTGTAAATGAAATCCACAGTGCATTCAAAAACATCTTTGTCACATTAAAATTCATAGTGATCAAATGTTATTCATATTTATGAAATACTTTAGTACGCCATCCAATGACTACACTACAATTACTATGGTAATTACTATCAATATATCAAACTCGGAAATCAATACAAAATCTGAACGAATTTTATCGAGGATATGCACATTTTATTTAAGCCCGGCAATTGTTGTATGTTTACAAATATTTTTGTTATGATATTTTTCAAAATCAGTTTCTTATTTCTTTCTGAAATACAAATTATCAAATAGAAGAGGCAAATCTTAGTGAAAAGAAATGGAGCGATTAAAATCAAACTTTTCAAATTCGTTATCTCTAAATCAAACTTTATCAAAACAAATGTTGTTCCATATTCAGTTTTACATTGTTCGATTTATAGTTGTATCGATCTTTCAATCAATAAACGGTTGATAATATAAGAACTTGCTGTGTTCTAGTAGTATCGTATATACTGAGGATCTGGGGTTGTTAGTTCGAACCCTGTTTTGGTCCAGAAAAGAAATTGTCGAGAAGACTTGCAAACTTGTTTCCAAATCGAATAAATAAGGAATAACATTTTACAACAACCTTTACTTTATTATCATAATCATCAGAAAACGATGATAAAAATGACAAACCACAAAAGAAATAAATACTCGATACTACATTTATTCTCTGCTTAATTTTGTGAAATAAGTTTCGTACATGTTGCTTGCGTTTTATCGTTGCTGTTGGTTCCCTTTCAGTCTTTTTAAACGTTCAGTGAAGTGTATGATACTAAAATGAAACCTGGAACAGTGTCTGAATTACCTATGTGAAAGTTCTTGCACAACCAGTCCTGAGACTACCCTATATCTATCTATTTATTTGAGGTTGGTTTTCTGCGAACGGGAATCTAACAGGCGACCTCTTGCTTAAGGTGCGGACAACCTAAACACTTGTCAACCGGGGAAAATGGAACCTACACTTGCCTACACACGATTTTTCAATGACATTCCTCTGTTACTATAGATTGTAATGAGGGCACATGGGGTGATGACTGTAAGCAGATATGCGGCAAATGTTACAACAACGAATGTCATCATGTGACTGGACATTGTAGTCGCTGTAAAACAGGTTTTAAAAGGCCATTCTGTAAAGGTATATATATTTTATATGTAATTATAGATCAATTAAAGTATGGAGATCAAAGGACCTTTGCAGGAGCAAGGACATGACATTGGAATAATTTGTCTGTATTTCTTCAATTCGCAATAGAAAATTGACTCATACAAACTTGTATAATAAAACTTAATATTATCTCTGACTCAGTTTCAACATTTATTGTAAGTGTTGCGAAGTTGACCATTGAACATATGTTCAGTGCGCAAACATGTACAGAATCTCCTGTATATTCTAGATTCAATTCAGTGGATGATTTCATTCCCACCTTTAGTTAATACATAATTATTATTTATCTTTCCGAAGAGGATATCGGATACATATATTTCGTTTCTTTCTATCTAAACGTCTGGTTGACACGTGTTTTTTTATACATATACTTTTTCTATTCCACTGGACATTCTTAAACAGTCATAATTTACTATGTAATTTCTTTCACAAGGATATTTTACAAAAGGAAAAAAATCGGTATTACTTTCAAATATCATGTTCCAGCGAAAAGGATTATTTTATATGCATGTTTGTTTGTTGCTTGTTTGGTTAAACGTCCCATCGACAGTATTTCGGTCATTTGGAGACACTGGAAAACGTCGAAAGAGTTAAGTTGGGAAAGATGGATAAATGTTAAACGATATATATTATAGAGTGCATTGACGGGAGGTACGGTGAAAGTTGTAACCAAATCTGTTCTGGACACTGTAAGGATGCCTCCTACTGTGATAAGACTGATGGTCATTGTCCGGAAGGATGTAATCCTGGTCGGCAAGGTTTAAAATGTGACCAAGGTCAGTATCAATACAATTTGGTTACGTTTACCGATTAGACAAGAGGGTAGCTAACTGTTATGCTCCGTGTAAATAAATGCAAGGTTATAATATATGCTTATAAAACACATTTCATCAACTTAGTATTAGGTAATATTCCTAAAATTAAAATATACGAACCCTTACGGCAGTGTGAAAGTAACTAATTAAGATAGATTGGAATGAATTTTAAACAAGAACATGGGTAGGTCTGTATGTCTATATTGCAGTGAGAAAAAAAAATCGACCTCTCAAACATATGACATATTAAACAAGGTCCATATATGACCATATATTTAGAAAATAACACAAACTACTACTGCATGTCTCGTGCTTTGGTTTCATTTTTCTTCAAATTAGAATAGTTCGCATGTATGTATTATATATATTGAAAAAGTTGCTGAAACTTTCATGCTAATTTACATGACTTACATCGCAGTTAAGATACTTAAAAATCCCATAAAATGTTAAGATAAAAAACGCCACATGTGACATACTAGTAACTGTAATGTCTTACAGAGTAAGACGCAAGTATCTTTACTATATTTACAAAGTATATATAAATTAAATAATATTAGAAATGTTAGCTTCATTAAATCACCTAACCAATACATTGTATAATATTTAATATGTTAACTTCATTTAACCACCTTGCCAGTATAGTATAGTACCGTATTAAAAATGTTCCATCATACCACCGTGACTCTATGCATATAAGGCTAAGACTTGATGTGTCAGATATCAAACAAGAAGCTGACGTATTATACTATAGTGGTATTGTACATGTAATAATAAAGAGAGCTGACTTTAATTGCTGTAAATTACTTTAACTGACATAAAATGAAAATGAATATGATGAAACGTTACATTTTCAATGATGCTAGTCATAAGAATAATATTTGGTGCAGAAACCATACATTATAAAAGAGTTTAAATGCGATTGCAAAAACGAAACTTACAGTAGATAGATATTGAATGAAGATTTTTTTGTAAATCATATAGAATCGACAACTTAACTTATAAATGTTAATTTGCAATAATTACTTACACTTTAATATATTCGGCATAAAGTAAACTACCAAAATTTTCGGAAAACGGCTTGAAAAAGTGGATTTTTTTTGCAATCAAGCACCAATGTTTTTCTAACAAGCCAATTCTTATGTTTATAATTATTAGGGTATCACATAAAATGCGCATCTCTCAATACATTGTATTATGCCACGTGGTTAAAACGTTATTGACTATTCTAAAGTTTGTTCACGATCTCAAATTTCAGCATCTTACTTGAAAATTTTAAGAGTCATAAAGAATGACTTTGAATTGTGTAAACTTCATTGATCATGTTTTTTGTCACATGGTTATAATTTAAATTCTTATTTTCCTATTGGCGATGCTATTATTGTAATTAAGGTAGTCATTTTTCCCTTCGAAAGAAAACAGGTTCATTTTCTATTTGCATATTAATGTTGATGTGTGTGACAACACATCCATCACGTGTTCTGTATAGTTGGTGTTGTAATTATTTATTTATTATTTGGAAGGTATCGATGAATATATATTTACAAAGGTATATCCATAAGGTATTTCTAAATAAAATATTCCGAATAAACAACTCATGTAACAAGTTATGATTCTTTGTTTACTGAAAGACTTTGTTGTTGTTTTTGACTGATCACATAAGGTATCTGGTGATGGAAGCAGAAAACCATCAAGAAACATAAGATTATTTAGGTTTTATTAATCATATGTCCTGTTATTTATGACAGACAAGTGTATTTTGCTTTACAGTAAAAAAGCAAATGCATGTTTCAATTATATTGATATCCCAAATGCTTCCTGCTGAAATATTTTGATGTGCAGGCTTCTTCGCAACTTTGTACATATTCTTATGATACAAGGGCACTGTTCTATTAGAAATGATACAGACTACACTGATATAGCAAGTATTGATACAGATCCTCATATTTTGCCCGTATGAAACTATTTTATTATGTCAATGTAAATACGTACATTAACTTTATCAGTAGAAGAGGATGAATTTCTAGTGAGTGACGACTGACCATTGTAAATTCTAAAATGACTTAGATAGTGTTTCATATTGCGGGTCAATCAACATTACTTATTGTATTTAGATTCCCAGTCGCGTTTTATCACGTTATACATGTTTTTTCATTACAAGTATATGAGAAAAACGATATATTGCTTTGGTCGAAGCATGTTTGTCACAAGAGGTTTGTAATGGTTTGTGAAGATATGTGAATGACGAAATGATGATATATCTTATCAGTATGAAAAATATACATATAACAACTGTCTTAAAATGACTCTAAACCAACCAGGTTTTCAATCTCCTACCGCTTACCTTTTCCCCACCTTTTAAAGATAAATAAGACTAGTTAGGCAGAAAATTACGAGTACCAGGAAGAAAAAGATAACAAAGACGATAAATGCTTTGATAGATAGACAACATATGTAAGCAAAGGTATCCGACTATTATTTGTCACATCGGTACATGTTCATATTAGGTAATAAAATTAACCGAAAACGCCTTTTCTTTTTCTAGTAACAGATACCTTGACTCAACTCGATTAACAATCGAAAGCGTTCTCTCCTTATTAGCAACCTATATAAGCTGCCAATTTTCATTCTTATATCTCGAACCTTACCGAAGTTATTGACCAGAAACTTCTCTATAAATAAAGTAAAATGCAAAATAAACAATGTGTTAAACTTGAGTAATGTATGATGAGTTGTGCACCGATTAAATTGATAAAACAAACAAATGGGACATAACTCTGCCAAAAATGTCCGAATTCCCAAAATCCTGACAGTATGCACTGAGGCAGTTCATAACAATTATCCTGTGAAAGTAGTCAAAATCCATTCAGAAATGTAGGATGAGTTGCGCTCGGAAGAAAAGTTTGATGTCCGACCGCCCGATGACGTTTGCCTTTCTAATAATCAGATTTTTCCATCTGAAAACTTGGCTAAAATTGTGGCTGAAACATACTGAATAAAATCACACTACTTTCTTTTAAAAAAAAGGGGGGGGGGAGATAAAAAGCAATTCTTTGAATGTAAATGGTAAATGTTATAGAACAATTAGGCGTGTAAAATTGAAATGTATTAACTAAGACTTACATCCAATTATTGAATCAAATAATTAGAAAACAATCAAACTGCAATCTGTTACTGCATTTGCGTTCGTCGGTTTTTTTATTTCGAACTAATATAATATGCAAGTACAGTAAGATATATATTGCAAAAAAAAACGTTCTGATAATTCACATACGTTTCATAAACGTACATGAATTAAGTCGCAGTTAGATAACTTAGCGAAACAAGTTAAGATAAATAAAAAAAAATCGTCTGTTTGGAATGGAAATCGTATTTTGACATTACTGTGTCTAACTTTTGAAAAACGTTGTCCACAGACTCCTTGGTCAGAGCAGCTTCCCTGATTTCTGTGCCATATCAATTGCAGTCATATTAATCTGTGACTTTTATCAAATTTCACAGAAAAAAAAATGACATTGGTATCACAAGTAGCGATTCAAGCTCTCACTTACTTTCCTACGACATATTTTATTATGCTCATGTGAATACTAATATTTCGTAAACTACTGACAGGATTTTTTTTAACAGTTATATCAGTAGGAGAGGTTACAGAAAAGAGTTAAGATAGTTTTGAATGATAATAATGATAATAAAGACCGTGATGTCTCCGACCATAACACTGTTTAGAAGATGACTTTGGGGTTATAAAGGATGATTTATTGGACTATCGATAATATAGAGGTTGTATATCGTGACTTGACTTGGATGCAATGCCTGACATAGAACCACGAAAGATTAATTCTGAAATAACTATAACTCAAATAGTATTATATCCTGTATTAATCGAGAAAATCAGTGATATGAACCGGGAATTGAAAAGTTTTTAAACTTGTTTAAAGTAAACTGTAAACATTTCGCTTTATGTCTGTAAGGATGTCTTTTGTGGTGATTACTTGCAGAATACATAAATTTCATGTCAGACCGATCTAACCATGCGTAGATGTCAATGGTAGCATAAATGTATGCAAAGTAACGACCTCCGTAATGAAGCAATGTCGGATTTATACCCTTACTTTGTTTCTATATATGTAATTCAGGAAGACAGAAGGGGGGGGGAGTATACAGTTCTAGTGCCAATGCCTACATCCATTTATTTGACTTTGGTTACTGGCGACCAGGGCTCGAACATGCTACCTCTTGCATCCGGTGCGGACAATCTAATCACTTAGAATAAAAACTCTGAAAAATGGTGGCTGTTACTATTACAAGATACATGATAAAATTTTATATAAGGATGGAATACTCGAAACATATTGAACATCACCTGTTTCTTCGGGCCATTTTAAAATATCGTTCATTGTCTTACATGTATTTGATGCTTTTATGCATGTATACCCGACATGATAGCACATATTTTCTTCATGTTATATATGTACATATCTGTAGCTATATCAGATAAAAGAGGCGAACATTAGTAAAAAGAAATGGAGTTACACGACCAGAACATTTCAAGCTCGATATTGCTAAATTAAACATTATCATATCACATTTAAGACACTTAGCTTTACATCGTCCGAGTTATCTGCCTCCCCTACCAATCTTTCAATTAGTTAACAATGGATAATCTAAGAACTTGCTGTGTTCTAGTGGTATCGTACATACTGAAAATTTGAAAGTTGTTGGTTCGTATCCCGTTTCATTCCAATGAAGGAATTATGGAGATGGTTTTCCTTGAAACAAAAACCTTTACTTTATTAGTTTCATCATAAAAAGATGATGATGAGACTGAAAATGAACTTCAAGAAACATATTTACTCGATATCATAATTATATAACTTCATTTTCACAAGTATCGAGCATGTTGTTGTCGCTTGCATTTCATCGTTGCTGGTCATTCCCTATCCGTCTTTCAAATGTTAAACGAACCGTATGATACTAAAATGAAACCTTGAGCAGTGTCCCTTATATATCATTATTTATTAAAAATTTTGTACTTACAGATTGTCCAGATGGTAAGTATGGGGACAAGTGTTCACAAAATTGCAGCGGACACTGTCGTGGTGGAGATCATTGCAGGAAGACAGATGGACGGTGTTTGAAAGGATGTTCACCAGGCTGGAATGGAGCAAGATGTAATGAAGGTAACGTGAACTGTGAGGTAGAATGACATGATTAGATTTATATGAGATTTTATTGTAATGGGTTTAAGGAATTAGGATTACGTTTTGCCTTCTAGCTCAATCCAATCTCATTGAAATCAGATTCAGTATCGGTAACTGAATCTCAGATTGACCTTTGTATAAGTCAATCAAATCGGCGCCTACAAAATCGTAAGGTATAACCAGAGGAAGTAACCGCATCAATGTATATGAACAAATAACAAGATGGTAAGCGGCCAGGTAAGTAAGTCGTTAGAGCATTCGCCCCGTAAGCAAAAGGCCGCAGGTTCGAGTCCCTCTCAAGCTGTACATTTTCTCACCCTGTGACAAATGTTTTAACGAAGTCATTTAGAAACGTGCTATGTAATTGGTTTAAAGCCGAGCCTTGTTTATGCATATAAATTACTTAAAAGTTCAATCTAACGTGACCCCTAATGCGATGTTGTCAGATCCTAATTGCGTATAGTAGAGGAGCGCAAATTAGGATATGATTTTAATGAGATGGGGCTCAATCCGTTTTAGAAGTAACGCCCGTAAGACAAAGTTTGGGGAATATACCGGTAAATACTTCAAAGCGATTCAGCACTGCTGTATTCCCTGTGTTTCCCGACTTCCTTTAATAGTAAGTCTGGCACAACCGAACTAATGGTGGTCGGCGATGCATAGTACAATTTGAAGGTAGTTGACCATTTGGAAAATGACGTAGTAAGTACGTAGAAATATGGGGAAATACGTAATAAGAAGAGAAAGGTACTCCGGACTATACGGTTAGGATCGCGGGTAGAGTCACGTTATATGCATTTATGCGCAGAACTTAACTGTTGTCGTATATTATAGATACTGATGAGTTCATTTTAGAAAAAGAAATCATCATATCAAAAACAATAACAGATTAGATGTGTACAGATATAATCAAACATTTATTTACATTACAAAATAATACCAGTCGAGTAAAATGATATATCGACAAGGAGCCTAATCAAAGAGTGCACTATTTACGACACCGAGTGTTAGTAGGCCAAAAATGGATACCAGCAGCGACGGTTGATAAAAGAAAATCACTACATCGTTCTGTCTGGTCTGTCTGTCCATAAATATTGTAAGCGCTAATCCTCTTGAACAGAACAATGGATTTCAATTAAACATTACACAAGGGAAGTACGTCAAAAAGACATATACATGGAACAAGATGATTTCAATAAAATATTTAAAGAGGATATTTTCTTTAACTTGTTTTGTGGCATTGATTTTGTATGAGTCACTCCTATTAAACAATAAGGTGGATTTAACTAGAATGAAAAATGTATGAAAAAATAGCTTATTAAGTACCAGCAAAGGCAGAATTTTTGTTCGGTTCTTTTTACAAAGGGCTGTGCGGGTGTAGTAACCTCAGTAAAACACTTGTTGGAACCGTCTCTTTTATATACATAATTATGAACAAATAGAAGGGTAAATGGTCGATGTTGGTATATTTTAGAGTGTCGTGCAGGTCAATACGGCGTGGGCTGCCGCAAATATTGTTCTGTACATTGCAAAGGTGGCTCCAGCTGTAATAAGATTGATGGTCATTGTCCAGGAGGATGTGAACCTGGCTGGGAAGGTCGGAGATGTCATGAAAGTATGTTTTTATTTCATGTCCTCGTGTTTAATACAAGATATATAAGAAAACAAGTGTACCATCTACATTTCCATATCTGATATTTATGAAGACGTCAATGTTACATTTCATCTAAACGTTTACTTATACACTGAACATAACCATATGCTGTAACTTCCCCATTCTATCATTGTAGAGTGTGCAAAGAAAACTTGGGGTGAATACTGTAAGCGGAAATGCGGCAACTGTTGGTATACTTCTACATCTTGTGATCATTTGACTGGTTATTGTTACCTTGATCTTTGCGAATTCGGGTTTAAACCGAGTCTTTGTAAAGGTATGAATCAAAAACAACAATAATAATATCCTACATAATATATCACCTATTTAATGACCATGCAGGCGAATTGAAATCTGCATTTGTCATTTTCAAACTAAGCAAGAAAAAGGAATACAATATCGTATAATAATATTGTTACTCCTCTATCAATTATTTCATACTTTATTTATCGTTAAATCGATCGGTTTAATCAATATTTATCTGATGTATCTGCAATTATGCAGTTCAATTATGAATACCCCATAGAATCTTCATTTATACCGACTGATGCCATACTTGAACTTAAACAAATCTGCGATTTCCTATTTTTATAACACATGCCGAGAAATGAATTTGGCTCGGAAATAGGATGGACATTTACATTTAGTATTTACTAGTCTATATTTATCAAATTTTAAACGATCTAGGAACTACATTGCGAGTGCGATTACATTTACAGATTGATACATGCAAATTCATTATGACTAAGCATTATATCTGGTATGATGTAAACATTCAGCCGGTGTTGTGAGGTTCACTATAAAGAATAAAGCACGCATTATGTGTACTGTATCACTGTATCACAGTATACTGTATATTTCAGTGAATTTCTTAAAATATGTTAAAGCACTGTTATCATAAACAATAATGAATCTAATCTACCATTGAACACAGTGTTTAACTATGTGGTTTCTAAATTTACATATTTTTTTATAAGATTGTATAAAAATACTGTGTTTCTTCCCAGACGTCAGACTAGTTTACTATTTTCCTTATATCAAAATGTTCGACTTTTATATAAAGAAATGTTAATTTTTAATATGCGTATTTGTATAGTCCCTTAACAACTAAAGTTGAAAAAGTTATATGCAGAAAGGAAAAAGTTATATGCAGAAAGATAAATAGATGTTATATATATTTGAACAATGTATATGGTAGAGTGTCTTGACGGGCGGTACGGTGAAAGGTGTAACCATCAATGTTCGGGACACTGTAAAGATAACTCTGACTGTAGAAAGACTGATGGTCATTGTCCAAAAGGATGTAGCCCTGGATGGCAAGGTCCGAAATGTGACCAAGGTCAGTATTTGCATGTCAGTAGATTGTGGAAATATGCGACAGGTTACTGCACAGGGCAGAAATCCGCTCATGTACGTGTAAATAGGTACACGTATAAGGTGATAAAACATGTTTGTAAAAACCTATTTATATTTATTTCGGGTTAAGTAATACCCTTATGCAAACAAATAGCATATCATCAGATACGAATAGTGTATCCTGAAATCAAAATATATTTAAAACTAAAGAACGCCAAAGTGAATTTGTTTGATTTTAAGAAAGTACATTGGGTTAACTATAAAATATTGTGTACTTCGTGATAAATAGTATCACCAACAGAGAAGAAAATGTTTTTTTTTCTAAATAAGATATTTGTTTAAGTATCGATGAGGTAAAGGAACCTTATTAGACACTATGAAGAACTGAAAAATAAACAGTATGATTGAGTTATATGCCAAAAAGGACAATTGAGTGCAAAATTGAAACACAAGTTACCGTTCGGTTTTAGACTTAAGGACAATTTTCTTCTTTAAAAAACATTAAAGCAGCTCGTTCACAGATGATCAATGACTAAGAGCTTGATTTTCAACTATATCTGTGTATTAAGTCTATCAATACCTATCTACAGAGGCATGGTCACCCAAAGCAACCATCCGTGATCGTAAAAATATGGGTGGTTTCCCCTTCCCAGCCAATACCGTCATTTGCCGAAACTTTAATTGGCTCATTGCATTAACTTTTCGCGAACTTTAGACTGAACTTATGAAATCAATACCCTGAAATGGTGAAGATGGTGCTTCGGGTATATCGTGTGAACCGATTTCATCGAAGTTGCGTTTACGGCAATAACGTTTTCCTGTGCAATATGACCGACACTTTCCGAGTTTAAATTGTAAGGAAACAAAGACTTCAATTACATTAACTTGAGAGAGTAGATTTTTTTTAATTTCTGCCGATCATCTGTGAACGAGCTGCTTTAAAGGGTCCTTTTTTAAAAATAAGGAGAATATTAATATAATGCCATATCTATTGGCTTTAATTACGTTCATAAAGCAAAATAGCATTCGGCAAGAGAATCATACATGTTAAATGACTGAAATAATAAATAATTAACCTACCAAACCAATTTTAGTTTCTGAGGGGTTTTTTTAACTTTCAATTTTTACCATGTACAATATTTCTCATTAAAGTTAGCATTACTTATCCAATTATAACCTATACAAATTTAAGAGTTAAAATAAAACACTTTTTCCTTCTAAATCTGATTTGATTGATACATAAATTATGGTCAAAGAGAAATATAACATACAAAAGACCCTATTGGGATTTAAACCAAAACATTCAGTTTCAAAGCAGTTGACTGTAATACTAGCCTACCATGGATGCTCCTCAATATGAGGGTATGTATGAGGATAGCACTACCTTAAGTATACCAATGGTTACCGTTTTCGATGATTTACTATATCACCATTTCGCTACATAAAGGTATCAAACTTTCTGTGAAAACCAGGATTTATTTTCGCCAATATTACGAAAACAAACACAGTCATGTATTTCAAATATAAACCGAATGAACAATTAATTCATTCCTGAAATGTCAACGGTACAATGTTCTTTAAAATACCATAAATGATGTACCACTTGTACACATAACACTATAAAAATCCAGTTAGACACAGAGGCATTACATTATATTGGTTAAATGCATATAATAAAAAAAAATACCACAATTTAATTGTATTTAAGTTACATTAAGTTGTAATACAAAAATAAAATCTTACATTTTGCATACTTGTTATCAAAAAAAGTTCACGAAAGAATGTCAGTATGTTTGCTTTTATACAGGATGCCAAAACAAAACCTACGGTAATAACTGTGAGAGCACATGTAGTACAAACTGCAAAGGGGGCAGATGTGATAAAGTCAACGGCAAGTGTACATATGGGTGCAATCTTGGCTGGCAGGGAGATCATTGTCAAAACGGTAAAAAAACCAGTTCAGACATATTTAAATGATGGCATATTTACTGAAACGTTATTAGTCCGTGCATTTCTAAATAAGAATTCTACTGACTGTAGATATAGATTACATATATATAGCAATAGTTTAACTGACGACATATTCAAATGATGGCATATTTATTGAATCTTTATTATTCCATGTATTTCTAAGTAAGAATTATATTATAATTAGGCATGTGCAGGATACCATGAAGATACAGTGATCATTCATCTGTTGATGCAATACGTCTACTCAAATACATCAAGACTTTCCTTTTTAAATGGTATATTTTATATCCATGTAACACAAGGGTGGAAAATAAGACTTATTTGGATCGGATATGAGAACGACTATGTTAGTATTTGCTAATCTTTTCAAATTTAAACGATATAGGTCTTGTATCTAAAAACCGATTACATTTGAACTGCATGTGAATTCATTTCGTTTTTGAGTATAGGTCAACATTCACTATCAGTGTTCTAAAGTTGATCAATCAGAATGCAGCACGTTTTCGGTGTTCATTGTTTCGCAGTAAACTGGTACTACATATGCTAAAATTCAGTTTTCAGTTATTTTCTCAAAATTTACTGCTGTTTTAAAACTGTTATCAAAAACAAATGATGTACATATTCCTCATGTACATGTGTAGTTTCTAAATAACGGACTTTATTAGATCACCGACCTTATATTGGACATCATATTTTTACAAGAAGGGTGTTTTCTTCCTAGAGAGAAGATCGGCGTATCATTTTCTTTTTATCAAAGTGTTTGACTTTTGTAAGAAGAAATGTTACGCATATTGATATATGTTCTGTCTTATTAAGTATTCGTTACTATTAAAGAAAAAATGTTGAACGATTTCTAGGCTGACATATGGATAGATGTTATACATGTTTGTACAATGTATGTGGTAGAGTGTGGTGATAGACGGTACGGTGAAAGGTGTATGCAACACTGTTCTGGACACTGTAAAGATGGCTCCGACTGTAGAAAGACTGATGGTCATTGTCCAAAAGGATGTAGCCCTGGCTGGCAAGGTCCAAAATGTGACAAAGGTCAGTACCTGCTTGTAAGTAGATCGTGGAAATATGTACTCAGATTAGTGCAGATGTCAGAAATGAATACACGTATCAGGTGAAATGATGTATGTAAAACATATCTGTCATCAATTTGGTGCTGAGTAGTATGTAATCAAATTGCACATTGCCTTGTCCTGAACTCAAAATATCTTAACTATCAAGCCATTGTGAAAGTAACAATCCTAAGTGGATAAGTGTAATTTTAAGATAGTACATTGATGGATGTAGCTTTGGTGTTACTTCATGCGAAATGATATGCAAGAAATAAGATTTCCAATGTAAAGTTGTCACTCTATATGTTGTATTCCTACCATGTGAGTTTCGGTCACCTACTTCCAGTTGATGATTTTCTAAAGAATTACAAGTTCAGACATTCACTTAACGATTATTACTGTAAAGCAATATAAATGCATTACACAGATATCATCATGTGTTCGTAGAACGAGACTTCCAAAACGATTTTGTTTTGTGACTGGATATACTGTTACTGACTGACTTGTTAAAACGATTTTTTCCAAAGGGCATCAACCTGTAAATGATGTCTGAACATTTTGCCGTGTAAGAAATACGTACAGCATAAAGCCTAAATTGTAGTACCTAAGCTAAAATTAACATTGTTGGTTTGAGCAAACATGATATCATTCATTACTATAGTAAGCAGTAAGGTCGTCGGTTTACGGGCAAGCAAACAGGCGCCATTTTGTTGACCTAGTTTCTATTTAGAGTAATAAATGAAGTCATGTGTGTTACTATGTATAGGAACTCATTTGCATATAAGCATTTTAGGGTATGACGTAATCGTGGCAGCCATGTTGTTGTTAGAGTAAGAGTGCGGTCATGTAGGTTATTATGGAACTTATTTGTAGAATGCGTGTGTAGAGGTGGTCAGTTTAGTGTAGATGTGTGGAGGTCATATTGAGATTGTATATGGCGAGAGGTATTGATAGTCCCAATAATATACAGAGCTGACTTGTATATTCAGTCATATGGCTTAATCACGGACATTGAGGGTCAGGTCCTTAGCCCTAGGCGGAGACTCATGGTGTACAATGGACAATTCAAAAACCGTATGAATGGCAGCAATAAATAGAAAATACAATTGGTAAAATCACTTCTTTAAAAAAAAAGAAACAAAATATATTAAAATAAGTAAGAATAAATGTATAAATATGTAATATAGAAAATAAGAAAAATTCAATAAATAAATAAGTCAAAATAAAATGATACATTATTTTCAAAGAGAAACACTTACGATGTGAACAGTTCCCTATCTTCCAAGAGAATGAATACATTTCCGGTAACTACTAAAATGTGTTTTCCATTTTTGGTCAAAGTGTTTCCGGTCTCTATTTTTAGTCCAAAGCGTGAGAACATACTCTGTTTTCATGGGAACCCCGCTGAGAAATGCCATTCACTTTTCTTCAACACCGGATCTCCGGTATGAACATGAAGTGGCATCCAGCTATGAAAGTCATTAAATGCATGGATCTGAGAATCATGTCTGAACATGTACACTGTGTTTATAGGAACCCTGTGAAAGTTATTAAATGCAGAATCATGTCTGATCATAAACATGTCGCCATAGACTACCAGTGAAACGAGTGTTCCAATTCTTGAAATAACTATGATGTAGTTTAAAGAGGAGAAAGAGGATGAACTCCTCCCTGAGGAGGAGAAGGAAGAGAAGGAGTCAATTCCGAAGGAGGAGGCGTTTCATTGACTGTTTTTTCATTTCCATGTTTAAATGCACAATGTCTTAACATATTGCCCCTTCTTGTGAATACTTGTTCACACTTTAAACACTTTATAGAAAACATGTTTTATGAACTGAAAAAGGAGGCACTTTCCCCTATAAGTTTTTAGACGTTGATCCTGCTTGTTCTTATATCAATCAGTGTTCACACATCTCTAGATCCGGCTCTGTAAACCCCTCGTCGTTGTCCATGACATTGTCCATTTTGTAGGAGAATCGACCAGCAAAACGAACATTGAATATAACATCTTATTCCACATTTTGTACAAATTTCATATTTCGAGTCATGCTGAATCTCCACATTATAAGCCTGAGTGTCAAAACTTGTATAATTGACACGATTTTCAAATGTTGTTTTTTTATACACTCGAAGTACAAACTAATGAAGAAAGGGTCAGTTTCACATAGAATGTCGTCATTTCCGGTTTTAAAGGAACATGGACTTCCGGAAATTTGGCGTTGACGAGTTCAAAGTAAAGATCTCACTTAGAGCTTACCAAAGTAAAAAAACTATTTAAATCGATGGAAAACGAAGGGAATAGGGTCGATTTCAACATGTGATGACATCATTTCCGGTTTAAAAGGCTAATGTACTTACGCTTGACGAGTTCAAAGTATAGAACTCACTTAGAGCTTACCAAAGTAATAAAAATAATTAAATCGATGGAAAACTAGGGGAAATAGGGTCGATTTTAACATGTGATGACGTCATTTCCGGTTTTCATTCATCATGGACTTCCGGTTAAGAGTGTTTAAAGTAAAGATCTCACTTTTAGCTTTCCAAAGCAATGAAAATGAGACAAATCGGTTAACAATTATGGTAGATAAAGTCATTTTTTTACATTTGATGACGTCATTTCCGGTTTTTATTCATCATTGACTTCCGGTTAAGAGAGTTCTTAAGAAAGATTTCACTTTAAGCTTTCCATAGCAATGAA
>CM037781.1:76873401-76919277 GCA_021229015.1 Solen grandis | reverse complement strand
ATGACGTAAACCGGGTTTTAAAAAATAGGAAAAAATGGTTTTCGCGCTCTAAGCCGTCATTTATGGTCGGTTTTCTTAAAAATTTTCCTGATGGTAACTTAAAACTAAAGTGGCTTCCCTCCCGTTACCGAATTCCGAAAAAACCGAAGTTCTGTGGCTGAAATAAGATTCGAACATGGACCAAAATTTCATTTTAGGATTAAAGAGCTTCAATGCGGTTCTAATGAATGCAGATTTTAATGATCAGACAATTATTATAAAGTTATTGTCGAAGGGCAATAAAAGACATGAACATCGTTTTTGCCGATTTTTTGCCGTTTCCTTGAAAAATAACTTTTATATCTCAGAACACGTAAACAGAAAAGTTGAAAACATGAACACGTGAAATGTTGGAATATAAAGGTCTTTTTTTATAAAATTGGTCATCATATAAGGAAGTTAGATGAGAAAAAAAATATACCGTTCTTTCATGCACTTCTGCAGTTAGTCCTAATCACTTGGTTGCTTTTTTCTAAGAAACTATTAATTCTTAGCTCACCTGAGACATGTGCTCAAGATGAGCTATAAGAAACGATGACTGTCCGTTGTCCGTCCATCTGTCCGTCCGTCTGCCGACCGTCAATCACCGTCCGTCCGTCGTCCACAATTAGTTTGTTTGTGCACTCTAGCATCTTTCTTAAGCAATCATTTTCAAATTAATGAAATGTTTATTACCATAAAATCTTAGTCAAGTTGATTATGGTGATATCGGCCTATTAGGTGAGGAGTTATGCCCCTTTTAATATTGAAAAAAGCTAGATTTCACATTGTCATTGACACTTTGCACTCTTGCATCTTCATTTCTTAAGCAATCATCTTCAAACTTTATGACATGTTTATTACCATCATCTCAGGACCAACTTCGATTATGGCTGATATTAAATTTTTAGGTCAGGAGTTATGCCCTTTTGATATAAAAAATATGCCAATTTTCAGTTTCTTTGCACTCTAGCATCTTCATTTCTTAAGCAATCATCTTCAAACGTTATGACAATGTTTATTAGCATAACATCTTTGACTCTAGCATTTTCATTTCTTAAAATCATCTTCAAACTTTTGACAATGTTTATAGCCATATTCTTTTGGGCAAGTTCGATTATGGCTGATATCTGTCAAATAGGTCAGGAGTTATGCCCCTTTTGATATAAAATATGTAATATTTCACTTTATTTGCACTCTAGCATCTTCATTTCTGAAGTAAACATCTTCAATCTTTAGAACAATGTTTATAGCCATATTCTTTCTGCCAAGGTCGATAATGGCTGACATCTGCCAATTAGGTCAAGAGTTATGCCCTTTGATGTTTAAATTTTGTGTAAAAAGCCATAATTTTTCAGCCAAGTTTTGACTTCAAATTTTGACAACAGGCTCTCTTTTCTTCGTGGAAGGATAAATTATCTGATGGATTATGTCTTCAGTACAATTATGCAATAATTTAGTAACTTGTACAGGCAAATGAAGGCAGTTTTTCTCAGGTGAGAGTCTTTAGGGCCACAATTGGACCCTTCTTGTTGGAAAATATCATTGAAGAACATTATTTTTTTCATGATTCAATGCGGTTCTAGTGCTATGCATATCTAAATGATCGGTTTCTTATTAATTATTAAGTTATTTGTTCGAAATGGTAGTATGTTGACATGAATATCTTTTGCGATTTTTGTCTTTTTGGGGGGAGGGAATAACTTTATAAATCGCAAAAAACGATAGGTTTAAACTTAAAGTAAGTACATGTTTGAATTTCAGAAGACCTTTTAACGGTACCTTGATTTTTTAAAATCGGGACATCATGCATGAAAGTAAGAATTCTGAAGATAAAAAAAAAGACAACCATATTTTTCATTGTACTTCTGCAGTTGATCCAAAATATTATTCTAAATTTTTATTTCTGTTACATTAAAGGTAAAAAATTTGATACAGTAAGATTATTATAAGTTTCTGTGCCCCCTTCAATTGAACAGAAACATCAATGAAGATATGAGTTATGAATATTTTGTAGAAAAAGGAATCTTATATACCTTTTTAGCTGTTAAGGATGACTAGTGATACTTCATTCCCTTGCAGTACGCGAAGAATTGGGTAATATTGTAGTTCTCTTAAGTTAGTTTGGGAGAAAAAAAGCATTATGAATTGGATAACTGAAAACAAAAGGTCACATATCCCTTTTGGAATGTTTTACAATGACTTTAAAATTTGAATTATGGTATATGACCCATCACAGTATCCTCTACTATTTATTTATTGTTTGCACTCTTAACAGTGGTCAATCGGACGGATTTTTCTTCAATATTTGAGATGGTGTTTTTGTCAGAAAGTAAATATGGTATGATCAGGTTTGACATAGTTAGCAGAAAGCCCTTTCTTTTGTTCAAACAAAAGGAGTTCTAGTTTTAGGCCTTTCTGCCCTTTCGGCAGGAACGTCCTATTGGGGTTGTTTATTTGTTTTTTTTTTTTATTTTTTTTTTACTTGTTTTTTTATTCTTTCTTATTATTATTCTTTTTTTTCTTCCTCTTATATTTATGTTATAATTTCGATTATGTTGCCATTGACTCAGAACAATGAAATTTTATGGCATTATATTTCAAACCATTAAGCTTCCGGATGAAATGAATATCATATTTATATGACGTCACATACGTCAGTTTTGGACGTCAGGTTGGGAAAAAGTTTGTACGGCTGTCTACTGCCATTATTTCTGGACCGGATGTCATTCAATATTTCACAGAATGTGTTATGTTAGGCTCTAGTTGTGGCCTTCCGGTGTCCGTTTTCAAAATTCGAAAGGCAATGGTTCTTTGGCGAATCCAAGATTCGAACCATTGACGTCAAAAATTTTCATTAATGCGTATAATATCGCTTAAAAATGAGCTAGAAGATGATATTTGGACAGAATATATGTCTCTAGGGTTACTTTACCATTTTCTGAAGATATACGGTCATATGACGTTCATATGACGTCATGAGGTGGAAAGGAAATTTTAATTTTTATGTGTTATAGTTTTTATGTTGTTTACGTCCGAGCACCTTGAAGATTATTAAGCATATGCTTCTGATAGAACTGTTTGCATTTCAATAATTTTCTTTTGGACTATGGACTGTGTTCGACGTCAAACTTGACGTCGTCTAAAAATGTTTGTACGCGGTCTACCAGCCATTAATTCTGGCCCGATTTTCATCAAAAATTTCAAGAATGCGTTTGTTAGGCTCTAGTTGTGCCTTCCGGTGTCGCTTTTTAAAATTCTGAAAAGCTAAGTTCTATGGCGAATCATCAAGATTCGAAACCATTGGAAGTCAAATTTAAAATGCGTATAAATCGTTACAAAATGAGATAGAATGATATTTTTGGACTCGAATATATAAATCTCAACTATTACTTTACATTCTTGAAGATGAACGTCATATGACGTCATATGACGTCATGAGGTGAAAGGTAATTTCTATTTTTTTTGTGTTATTTTTTTTAGGTTGTTTACGTCGAGTCTTGGAAAATTTAATAAGCATTATGCTTCAGAATAGAACTGTTTCATTTCAATAATTTGCCTTTGACTATGACCGTGTTTGACGTCAAATTGGACGTCGTCTACAAATGCTTTGTACGCGGTCTACAGCCATTATTTCTGGGCCGATTTTTCATTAATATTTCACAGAATGTGTATGTTAACAGTCTAGTTGTACATCGGTGTCCGTTTTCAATTCGAAAATGTAAAAGGGTTTTATGGCGGATCAAAATTTCGAACCTTTTGACGTCATATTTCAAATAAAAACCGTATTTAAATCGTTTCCAGCATGAGTTAGTAAATATTATTATATTTGGATAGTATTTAAGTCTCCAAAATGTGCTTTTACTTCTATGAAGATGAACGTCACATGACGTCATTTGTAGTCTTAAGGTCAAAAAATATTTTTGATATATACGCGTTAATTTAATTATGGTAGTTTACTCCCCGGACCATGGAAATCTATTGGTATGTACATCAATCCATGTGCTTTTGAATACTATGTATATTCATATAATGTGTCGTAATATCACGTAAGATTTGACCGTCAGGACAAAAAGGGTTTTACGCGGGTGTAGAGCATTTATTTTTGGACCGATTTTCCTCAAAATTTCTAGAATGTAAATGTAACGGCTTCTATATGTGTATCCCGGGTCCCTTTTTACAAATTTCAAAAAAGCAATGGTTTATGCGAATCAAGTTCGAACCATTGAACGTCAAATTTCAAAATAACATATTAAAATCGATTTCAGATGGATTTAGAGAAAAGTTGATATTTGGAAATGATATTAGTCTTTGAGAATTATTCAAATTCTTTTAGGATTAACGTCATTTGGACGTCATAAGGTCAAAAAGAATGTTAATATATATCTACGCGGTTAATTTCTATATGTTACAAAGTTGTAAGGAGCATGAAAAAATTACTTGATATATTAAGATACTTAATATTTCATTTCATTGATTTTCTTATGCCTATGTTCGTCACTTGACATCAAATTTGACGCTGTCTACACAAGCTTTTTTACGCGGTCCTTCGGCAATTATTACAGGAGGAAATTTCGAATTGTAAGCTTTTTAAATAAATTTGATTTGTAACATAGATTATAAAAATTGTCCAAGTTAAATAATCGATTTAAAAAAGGATTTTCAGTTACTTTTTGCATATCCTCCAAGTGAAAACTGTTATATTTTTCAAAGTTTATTTAAGTTATGGCTTACAAAAGCCAGTTAGAGGCTGGAATTTTCATATCCTTTTAATTTTTTAGCTTTTAAGTGTTTGACAAATGTAGCAGGAAAGGTCCTGTCATTCGTATCAACGAATGAAGTCTAGTTATATTATTATTTATTATTTCCTTTTTCTCCAACAAATCTAAGAGTTAATTTCGGTAAGTTGGTCAGGTGTCTAAGCAACATGAAAAATTAATTTGCCGACAAAAAGTATAAATTTTTATTTTCAATAATTTTTTATTTTTCAATGACGTCAATTGACGTAGATTTGACGTCTTCAGCCTTCCAAAAGTTTGTTCGCGTCTAGACTTAATTTTTTGATTATTTTGCTTGATATTGTCACAGAAAAAACGTATGTTATGATGTAGATGTGCACCTGATCTTTTCAAATCTTCAATTCGAAAATTTAGAATTTTATGGCAATACCGAGTTTCAAACTTGGGTCATAAAACTATTAATTAATGTTTAACAAAGGCTACTGATGAGATAGAAGCATTGAAAAAATTGGGACTGCTTATTGGCCCAGCGAGGTCTACTTTTATTTTTCTCTGAAAAGATTTCCTTTTATAGTCCACGTGGTTATGAGTCATTTAATTGACAATATCTATTTTTTTCAAAGATTTCTTCTAGCTCTGACATCATACATTTGGAGTCAATTTAATGAATGAAATGAAAACTGCAGCGATAAAAAGTATCTTTTATAATTCAATTCAATTTTCATATTTTCATTGGGTCAAATGACGTCAGATTTGACGTAGCTTCAAAAAGTTTGTTCGCGCTCTGAGCCTTTCATTATTGGTCCGCTTATCTTGATTTTTTTACAAAAGATGTATGTTAGGATGTTAAATGTCCAGCTGGCATTCAAAATTGCCAAATTCGAAAAAGATTAAGATTTCATGGCAATACCGAGTTTCGAACTTTGGTCCAAAATATTAAATTAAATATACAAAGCCCCCTGATGCGTTTACAAGCATGAAAATGGTAGAATATCGGCATAAGAAGTTTACATCTATTTCTGAATGATTTTTCTCTTTAGTCACGTGGATTTGACGTATCAGAAAAGACAGATAAAAAATCTTTTTAAAGATTTCTTTCGCTCTGGTATCAGAATTTAATGTAAATCTTTTTTATATCTTCAGAATTGATAGAGTTAAATTGAAGTGCTGCATACTGCCAATAAAATATTTTTAATTTTATAAAAAAAAAAAAATAATTTTTATTTTTATATTTTTTTTTTTAAAAAAAAAATTATTAAAAAAAAAAAAAAAAAAAAAAAAAAAAAAAAAAAAAAATAAAAAAAAAATAATTAAAAATTATAAAAAAAAAAAAAAAAATAAAAAAAAATAATTAAAAAAAAAAAAAAAATTTTTTTTATTTTTTTTTCATTTAAAAAAGTGTTATTTTTATAATTTTTTTAAAATTTATATAAAAAAAAAAATATATTTATAAAAAAAAAAATATTATTAATATTTTAAAATTAAAATTGGTTTTTTGTTTTGTCACGTGATTATGGCGTCATGCATACTTGAGCAAGGAAATGTATTTTGAAAAAATCTATAAAATCGCCTATTAGACCATTGAACTTAAACTTTTCAAAAATGTCGAACTTGTACGTTCATAACGGTCTTGGAAATTTCAGTGATACGTCATCAAACATGGCAGGTTATACATGTTTGATGTATGCCTATTGAAAATGTAAAAAACAAACCTGTTCGAATTCTCGAAGTTACTTTTTTCTTTCTTGAATTAATAGAACGTTAGCCGAACATGTCCTTGCAAAAAAGACATTTTTCTTTAGTCACTTGTTTTTGACGTCGATAAAATATAAAAATCATTCATTTCAATACATATTCGCGCTCCAGCGCCCATGAGTATTGATGCCAGTCTTAAGCATACCTAAAAAATTTATGTTGTGTAACTTGTTTATGACATTATTGATGTGTAAGCAAAAATATATTGAAAAGATCAAAAGTTGTATATTTTAAACTTTAAGTAAGTAATAATGCCGTACCTTAATATGCGCAAAAAGTCAAGAAAATTTCAAGTGATTTCGTTAGCAAACATGACTTATTCATGTTTTTCGTAAAAAGGGCTAATTCATGGAAATCTATTAATTTGCAGAAGAAATGTAAGTAGCCCATTGGGTTGGTTGAGCAAGATCCGATTGTTTTTTTTGCAGGAATGAATGACTGCGTTGAATAGTGAATTGTGATACGTTTTTGAGTAAATGAGTCGCATTTACGATGAATTAGTATAATTATACTAGAGCCAGAAAACCTTTAGGGAAATATTTTTATGCATTTGCTATCACGGCTTTCTAAAAACCTGAAGAAAATGACAAATACATGTATATCTTCCTGTCGATTTTTTTATGTTTTCTAAATGTTTAACGGTGCCCTTTTTCTAAATTTGTACAAATAAGCAAATATACAAAAAAATGAATAGTTGAAAGTTTCAAGACTTTTATAACTTTAAAATTTACATAAAAATAAGAAATTTTTTCATTATTTTGCTTACACCTCTGCTTTTGTTTCATCTAATTTTGCAAGTGTAAAACTCAATCAATTTAAAGGTTGAAAGTAATAGATTTTAAAGTACTTTTTTTTCTTTTTCCAATTTCAATTGTGGACAAATTGGGCAATAAATACATTTTTAGGTCATATGCTTACAAAGAAAAGGATATTAAATAAAGAATAAAAAATTAAAATCGATTGAATAACGTAAGAAAACAATTCTTGAGGATATAATTATCTTAATTTTTTTTTTTTTTTTTTTTCTGAATGACAGAAAACGGGTGCATAATCAAAAAAGATCCATATTTTATGCTTCTCAATATCTTCTTAAGAAGATGAAAATGAAAAAAAAAAAAGAAAAAAAAAAGCTTATTTTTGAACATAATCGTAAGTATATATTTAAGTAATGATGATTTACGTATTAAATCATAAAATTATTTTGCATCATTATTCCATTTTTTTTGTATTAACTTCTTTATTTAATACCTTTGAAATAAGCAAACGGAAAGCCGCTTCGTTTGTATCTTTAAACCCAAAAGACTTCTAGTTTTTTTTGAATTAGTTTCAAAATATATTTTCGTGTCATGCACTGTATAGGTCAGTATGCTATATAAAAATTTGGGAACTGACGTTTTCCGGTCCACGCTGACAGCTGCAACTTGGCGTCAACGACGTCCAATGTCAGTGAGTAATTGATGTTTGCGACTCTCACACGAATGTTCATTCTTTTCAAAGTATGACCCAGCACACTCAATACAACACGCAGGTCGATTAGGCCATTGATTAATAAAATATCTCCCTGAAAGAACTGCCGAGATTCGTAAACCGCCTTTTCCGTTTCAAAGTCAACCAGAAGCCTCGGGACCCAACATGAGTGTACCTTTAACAAAAAAAAAGTCTTTCTGCGTTACTCACAACATAATTGGTTAAACAATATCTTTCATCAAATACTTTATAAAATAATCATATAATAAACAAAATTTAGCCCCAAGTTTCGAACGCATTACTTATAAAATAAAAAAAGATTAACGGTAAAAGTCTGAAAAGAACTAAATATAAATAGTATGTATGGAAACGTGCTTTTTCCAAATAATGCTGACAGAATAAGAATTTATGTTCACAAAATTTATAAAATACCTTCCGCTTTTTCAATGTCTTCGAAAATATTGTAAGTTGTTACGTTTTTTTTTTTGCTGTAGCGTTTGAGTTTCAGCAGTAATTTTCGCATAATTTTTTAGATTAAATATAATTATAAAACAAACTGCTACATTTGGTAATTACGAAATTGACTGCTAAATGCAAGTTGACTGCTTAGTGCAGGTGGCCGCTCATACAGGGTCAACTGCATATTAAAAGTTTCCATATCTATGTCTGCTCCAATATCCGCTTATTTTTAGTTTGAAAATTTTACTAAACTCTCAAGCTCCTTCTTTTCATTCTTTCAAACTATCTTTATAAAATTTGTAAACATGTTTCTGTTCTTAATAATTTTCATAGTATTGCTTTAAATTATTTACGTTAATTATATGGTGTTGAAATTGTAGCGTCTTTAAAAGAACGTTTAGCCATTAAGCATTCCTCGTCAATCTATTAATGTTTACGCCACGCCGTCCTTGTGTAACTGTTTCATAAACACTGGTTGAGTGTCACTACTCGCACAAATCCGTTCTTTTCCCCCGTGCATGATATACATGGTCATTATTTGCCCTATCATACAGGTAAAAAGCTAAATCTGACACATTTGTATCATATAAAATGCGAGTTTCCCCTATTCGCCCAATAAAGCCCCTGCTGTAATCGCACTATCAAGTTGTTCAAAGTAATACATACATGTATCATGCATAACAGTATCAAACAAATCAGCACCATCCATTCGCAATGCCGGCGATTCATTAGACCATAGGTATATACCACCAATATATATATCATCACCAAAGTTCAATGGTTCTTATAAGGTTTTAACCATAATATTGTATCCAAATGAGTTGAAACAATAAATACCGCATCTTATTTTTTGCATCAATTGTAACCACACTGCTATTCTTACTTGTCCTTTTATATGACAAATTGCTAAAAGATCAAGTTTATACTTATATTCGGTTCATTCTCCGGTAATTCCTATTCTATTTCAACAGGTTTCCAATTAACGCACAACGTACCGTAAGCAAGTCATGCGTTTTTATCTGATTTCATCTGCTTAAGATTAGATAGCAAACATTTCCGTTTGGAAACAATCTTTGTTGTCCATCCAGAAATTAATTGGTCGCTCTTTTCTCCGTCCATTCCCCTGTCTTTGAATAGTGTGTGCACACTATGTTCTCATTATTTTTTCAGTATCAACTTATATAAATATGCTGCATATGTTCATGGATTTAATTCTATCTTTTGATTGCAGGTGTTAAAGACGTTATATTGCTGACCAAAGTAGATGAATTAATTGGCCTGAGTACTGAATTTGTCCCAGATATATTTCCAAAGTAAGGAAGTGCAGAAATGCGTAGAAAAGGTACAATAAAACTTATCAAGCATCCGTATTATTGTTAAGGTTATGACTTTTCATCAATTAAGAATAATATAAAGATAACTTAACTTCATAATTTGATTATGATAAGTCAGCTTACGAAACAAACCATTTATACTTAGTGTCTTTTCTCACTTGCATGGCTGTAAGATATTTCTTATACAGTTGACACTTATATGTCTTATTAAAATATTTGCAGTTTCGATGTCCAGACGTTTCATAATCTTGTAGTCTAGGCAAGGCTAGCATTAAAATAAAAAAATCGCATCAAAAGTGCTTATTTGAAGCAATTCTACTTTAAAAATCACACAGGTATCAATACATCATTTTTTGATTTGTCATCTTTGACGCTGTGAAACATGCAATATCCTTGATGTGATATATTGAGATAATCCATCCATCATTATATTGTATCATGTTCTTCAAATATTTAAAAAGACTTCAGTGTAGATGCAAACATACATTGACTTGGAGTTATAGGATCACACTTAAATGATGGATGGAAAACCTTAATATAGGAAGCATTTTAATATGTTTTAATTTACATTCGAAGAATATTAACTGCATTAACATTAAAATATGTAAGAAAAAAATGTGTAGTGAAAGAGTTGTGAGATTTCAAAAATAGCTACCGAAATTTATTTAAGAAGCTTCTCATACATACATAAAGCTTATTTTAGTATATTTTAACGTACATAATACAATACCAGTTACTTTGTTGTAGGTCTCCAACAAGTTCGGAGTAATGGAAAATCTTGTTTTTCCAATGAAAAATTATTTAAATGAGACCCAACTAAATGTTGCGCTGAATGTCTTGATCCTGGATACATTGAAAAAAATCTTGCAACACGCAGAGTTCAAACTAAAGGAAATACATGATAAAAAAAGGCCTTTTGACGAAGCCATGGAGGATTTGTACAGGAATTTCACAGAGGTGGGCTTTTGGTGACCAAGTTATGTATTTGTGTGTATGTGTGTATTTGCAACATGCAAATAATATTTAGCACACAATCCGCTTTCCCTCTCAGTAAGCAAACTAACGTAATCATGATTTTTGCATAATCATTTGCAATTTAAATGCATACTGTGAAATCATTAATGTTCGTGGGACACTAATTTTCGTCGATTTCGTGGAGATTTTATCCACGAATATTTATCCACACGAAAACGTGCCTCTCATATAGATCTCACGTTTTCTAGAACATAGATCCACGAATAAATGTACCCACGAAATTCCCATAGGTACATAATCAACGAAATTTAATGTCAACAAAAAGTTATGATTTTACAGTTTAACAAATAAAAGAATAAAACCGTATGTTTAAGATAATGTATACATAGATCATGAACTATAAGGAGAATTGTCTATCACAGGCTTTGAGAACAGAGAGCATATGATTTGTTAATAATTATTGGAAACGGAATTGCCATCAAGATCATGTCGACGATGAGTTAAGATGATTTTGCCGCGTCGTGAAAAATCCCTGAAAAATTGGGTAATGAAGGCTTTCAACTTATTGGATGTCAAAAGTGTTAATCCAAGCACATGAAGACTTAGTAGTTTTGCATTTGAATGCAATTGATGCCAAAACAGAAAGAGATACATGATGTTGAAAGATTCATTATGATTCAAAGCAAGAAAATATTCTAACAATTTTTGATAAATTTATCGATAAAATTTATATTTTCCATTCCACTCATATGCTATTTTTGTACTGGAAAAGGTGTTTTCGTTTAAGATATATCACATGTAGCCTTATTACTAGATAAAAAAATAACAGTTGGCAATGGATTAAAAATGTTTTCGGTCCAACATTCATCCTTACCAATTATTCACATAAATTTGAATATTGAAACACTGTATGAAAATATAGTGTGCAGCATTAATGTTCCAATAAAAGTCGGAAGATTGAAACAGATAAAGTTATATGAACATGACAAAGCGTTTAAAAAACCGCCGTCTTTTTAACTGACGTGTACACAAAAATATTACAAAAGTCGGGAACAATCCGATCGCAATCAGAAACGCTAGGAACGTCATAATATGAATGTTGCAACAAACAGGATGCACATTTCTCTCGTCCACTTACATTTATCTATAGGGGACTGACACCATTATACTGGCAATTGACGCGCTTGTTTACATGAAGCCTCCATGCAGAGTTCCGGTTTCTTGTGTTTTCTTGGGTTGTTTATATTACTTCAACATAGGAAAGCATGTTTGCCTCGAATTCCAAATATATCATAAAAAAGGGAAACTATTTTAAGTGTGAGAAACGCCACAAACTATAAAATATTTCATGGAAAAACACATCTCGGGCCTACGGACATGTCTTTTCTATGTTTCGACCTTTCTCCCCCTACATAGTACTTTCATTTTTGTCGCTATCAGAATGTTGTTCAGCCATTTTGTATGGGAGCCCTTCTAGCTATCGAACACACGATACTGCATGCATAATTAACAACCTTTCCGATAATGGCGGACGCATTTCCGTAAACTCCCGCGACAATGTTTTGTTTCTTGAATATACTGGTGTCATCGGCCTTCATGCACTAGTATATTTAGGCAGATATCAATTTGTTGCTTAAATGTTTCAAAAAGTGAAGACATTTCATTTTCAGTATTTTCTTTTTGAAATTTGAACTGAATACATCTTTAATATTCAGGGAAAACAATAAAATTACGCTTAATAAATATTAATATATGAATTTTAATATTCATTTTTTTTCTTCAGGCACAGGAAACACTGATGGATGAGATCAAATCACTTGAACTATTTCAAACTGTGAACATTTTGTTGCTAGGACCTGTTGGAGCAGGGAAATCGAGTTTCGTAAACACACTATTCTCGTCTTTTAAATGTAGGAAAGGATTTGATATTGCTGGAACTGGCTCGCAAATTCGAACAAAGAAGGTAAAGGCTTTCAAATATCGCAAAAATGAACACTGAATATACACAAGTTATAAGTACATTTTAACTTTTTAAAAATAGATTCCACGCGGAAGAGAAAAGGAGGGCACAAAAGCTTTAGTTATAATAAGATACCAAATAATTTTCTGCTTTTATTGTGTGAACATTATCATACTATGGAAAGTATTTATAATATTCTAAGGAATATATTTTTACGTACATAAAATACCTTCAATATATATTATTGAGTGATTCAGTTTTAAAAAGGCAACTATCTTTCCTACAAATTGACAGGCTTATTTATACTCAAAAGTATTTTATTACAGTATAGGAAATACACCCTTTCCGACGGAGTAAATGAAACGTCGATCAATTTGTGTGACACGCCAGGGTTCATTTATGAAAACTCAATGACACCAAGAACAGCTAAGCTTCTGTTGGAAGGGCACATCATGGATAACACTGACGTGAGTAATCATGCCATAAGTTTAGTTTCTTGAAAATGTTTAGATACATTTCACATATATCTTTATATCAATGAAAGTGCATAATATTCAAATGTGTTATCATTTACAGAACAACGAACTCAAAACAAACAATAGAATGAGTATAATATTTAGGAAAAAAGAATGTTATTTATGTCATTCACAACGGCAGCTGATACAACTTAAAATATTGAGATAAATAATGTTAGTAAGATATCTGGTTAGCACATCAGTTTATAATCGGGTGTCTGACTTTAAACATTTTATATCTTTGAAGCATGTATCTGTTTTTTATTGAAATCAATCTAAACGATTCCTGGAACGGACGAGTGTTTTTCACCTTGGAATACTATGAAAGATTCGTACGCCCAACGGCTTTTAAATCTAAACAATCGCATTAGCTGTAATGTATACTATAATTTAACAACAGCACCCGTTTAACCGTGGTCATTTTTTATCATATCAAACGATAGTGTGCATAATACATAAATACATATTTAATTCTGTTAGAATTGATATATTTATTTTATTTCAGTTTGACATCAGCTCAGACATAAAACAAGATGACATTTGTTATAATCCAAATCCTTCTCAAGTTGATCGCATATCAACGGTTGCATTTGTGATCGATGCTTACACTGTCAGCATTTTTGATGAACATATGATGAAACAGATTCGGGATGTCCGGGAAATCCTGTGCAATCTCGGTAATTATTCTCTTAGCTGAATTCATGAAATATATCCTTCGTATCTTAAAGATCCCCTTAAAACGACGATTTATAGACAGACTGCTAATTGACGTGACGCCAGAACAGGTATATCTCCGCCCCATATGTTTGTCGGAGGTTTGTACAGCTTTTCACTGGTTAAACCGATATGCATATTCATTTCGGGGCGTTTTGGCGTCATGTATGCCAAACCGTATGCAACCGGTCGCTTACAATCGGCTATGGAATTGTTTTATGACCTTAAACCACGCTGTTCACGTATACCTTATGCTGTACATTGGTATACGTGAATGTCATGATTTATGACACTGAGACAGTTTCATAGCTGACTGTAATCGAACGGTTGAATACGGATTGGCATACTGAACGCACACCTGGTCTAGAAGGAATTGCTTTTTTGTTTTTAAATGTTTATATTGCATTATGTACGAGTATATGACGTTTTTCTATGCCGAATGTTCTAAAATCAATGGGAAAAGTTTTTGTTCATGCCTTCCCCCTTTTTATATAATTTGCCATAAAAAAGTGGTAGTCACTTTTGGAATATGTGTAGATAAAAAAAACATTCTGAAATCCTAGCCAGAATTCCTAAATCTAACAAAACAATTTTACCATTACAAAATGTATTTTAAACAATTACATTTATATTTTAAATTGCTTAGAACCCGTCAACCAGGAATGTTTTATTCTCATTTTAACCATTTGAGTTAGAGCACAGTGCATAACCATATCGGCTGTCTCTCTGCAGAAATCGCTATATCGACAGGCTCTCTGCATTCGCAATGGTCAATATCTGCCATAAACATAAAATGCGCAATGGACAGAGGGCAAAGAAAAAGACAAGTTGAAACTTTAAACAGGTGAGTTGCTCAAAATTGTGTTTTGCACGGAATATTAGAGTATATTTGTTGTGTATATGAGTGTCTTCTTTTCAATTATCAACGACTGCGTTCCAAGACTCGGACAAACAATTTAGTAATGTACCAACATGAAACACAACCTCGGCACTTTCTACAGGCTAAAGCGAGTAATTGCTTTGGTTATGTTTATATTATATGCATCGAATGTATCCTTTATGTATATTCTTCAAGAAGATGCCATTTAATTGACCGACATTTAAATGAATTTCTTGATAACCCCCTACATTCGTTTTTATAAGTGTAAAAGGGGGTCTCTATGCACATCACTTTTTGAAGCACATACAGGCTCTCTGCATTTAGCCAGCGAACGGTTTTGGAAAAACATACTGGTAGCGCACTTTGTGTTTATCATTGTTGTGAAGAATCATTTTCATGTCTTTTGGCCTTCATTTGTTCCAAAGCACACCGTTTTTTTTATCTCTTCTATTCAATATATATATATATATATATTGTCAGTTTTGTGGTGAAATGTGTCAAGATACTAGTATTTCACATTCGATTAGTGGACACTCATATACACAGCAAGTATACTCTGATTTTCCGTACAATCCTTAATTTTGAATAACTCACCTGTTTAAAATGACCACTTTCTCTTGGCCCTCTGTCCATCGCGCATTTTGATTTTGGCAGAGAATGACCGTTGTGAATGCAGAGAGCCTGCCGATATAGCGATTTCTGCAGAGAGACCGCAGATATGGTTATGCACCGTGATGTTTTGCGTTTATCCTCGGTTATGATATGTTAACATCATTACAAATGTACTTGTTTAGCATCACAACCTTATACCCAACCTATTGGGTAGTCCAATATTTAGCTAAGTGTACACGTAGGGTGGACGTCATGTCATCAGAGGTTCGGCAATATTTGGTATGATTCGATTATCTAAACTAACCAATCAGTGAGGGGGGGATCTGATATGTATGTTTATATCCCATTGAACAATGTGTTAAAGTATACAACAGTATGTAGATTAGATGTTCGGAAAGTGCTCGTTGATTTACATAGGTTAGCATCTCATTCGAAGTTAAAATGTCAATGCGGTTTCCCAAAAGAAGTAAAACACATACAATAAGTAAATATTCATCAACAGAACTCGAATTTCAACATAGTTTAATGTACCATTTATTGGTACGTGTGATTTGAACTTGTATGTGTGTGTGTTTTATTTTTACAAAATCGGTTTACATTACACATTTCATAAACGCATTCGTATTAAAGTAGAAAATAACTTTATATATGCTTTATATTATGTAAGATTTTATTTCACTCTTTCCAACATTTAGTAGAAAGAAAGTGTGTTCGTGTTTTGTTTGTCTTTTTTGTTGTTGTTGAAAATGTAAATTATGTTCTCACTCGTGGCTACGCAACTCGTAAAATTACAACTTTCGAAATTCACTCGACGGAATAAAATTGCATTTTCCACAAATATACTCTATATATTTTATTTGAAATATTTAAAATAATAAAACAGTTTTTTTTGTCCCAGCTGTAGCAACTTAAGGCAAATATAGTTTCCTATATATCTGTATAAGGAATGTGGTAAAACTGGAGTTCTGGAACCTTGGCTTTGCAGGCATTCCGTGTGTTGTAATCTTGACAAAGATCGATAGAGTTTGCCGTTACACAAATGAAAAGGTAACCGATGTTTTCCGGAGCCCATTCATTCTGGAACTTGTACACCAGGTATGAGAATTCTTTTCTAGTCATTCATTTAAAAATGATTCGGAGTCATAAAAATCTGTTATATTTATCAATTGAGGGATGATATTTTTAGGGGGTGGCGGGGTTCCCTGCCCATTAACATGATTAACATATTCTCTGAATATTTTTTTTCTGAATATATACTCAGCCAAAAAAGAAAGTGCCCATGAAACATTTCTGTCTTTATACTTGGAATTAGCATATACAGGTATTCTGAATATTTGTTCTATCTGGTGTAAAGAACAAGTCCTTTCTAATATTACGTGATGATGTGAAGACATTGCAACATTTCTTTCACTGAAACACTTCGAACGATATGACACTGGGGTTGATTTTAAAAAAAATGCTTCGATAAGACTCGAGTATGCTGCATTTACTGACTTTGAGCATCCCGATAGCTTGGTTTCGTTGATCATAATTTAATTTTTGCATATTTGTTTGATTTGATTTCTGCGATTTTATTTAATTGTGATTTATTTCCGGTCAATCCTTAAAGTCAGATACTATCAACGGATATCGATCTGTGCTGCACAAGGATCACGTGCAAAACCACTTAATTTAGTCTTCAACCGAATGACATGTTTTGTTACTGATAAAAATTAGGTCAAAATGTACTTCAGCTTTTACATTTAATATCAGACCTTTCGTATGTGGTCATTCAAGAGAATAATAGAAAATGACGGCTTAACAGAGGTGGTCGCTAAATGAAGGTTTAACACATAGCAAAATGCTAGTTTGATGATCGTAAAACTAACTGCTAAATGCAGGTTGTCCGCTTAATACAGATGACCGCAGGTTCAACTGTACATTGTTGATTAGTTTTATATGTGTTAACATATTAAAAAAATAAGAATTGAAAAAATGGGTATTTCCTAATTGGCTGAGCATATTCACTTTTAAACATGTATTTTATGTTTTGATCTCGCAAGATAATGAAACATATTTTACATACCATTTCATTATATTTTTCGGTAACAGTTTGGACAACTAAATTTTTCGGACAGTTCCGAAGAAATTGTGACTCAAAATGTTGGCTACCCTTTTTTCATTTTATTTCAAATTTCAAATAGATATTTGAAAGGCAAAATCTTTACGTTTTGAAACATTAAAGGTTTAAAATGAGATCTGCGTAAATATACTAGTGTATAAAAGGCGGTGGCACCATTATACGAGAGTAAACGGAATTTCTTTCCCCATTGCCGGAAGAGCTTGCTAGCAATTTATTGTGCATGCAGTACCTTGAGTACACGAGGCAAAATAACTGAACAGCGAAGAAACTGAAAGTTCTATTTACTATTTACGAGAGAAAAAAAGACATTTCTAGGCCCTTAGGGTGTTTCATATTTTCTGGAAAAAATGCTGCATGCAAAACATACAATTTTCTGTAAAGAATTAGTTGGGATGACAGTTGGACAGAATACATCAATAAGTGTTGTTTTAGTTCAAGATTTATATTTTGAGTAAAAACTATACCAATTTTGGAAATATAAAATCTTTCTCTGTGTGCGTGTAACTATCATCTTTAATGGGATAAATAACAACATAAAAAGCTGAAGTTTAATAGTGTTTTTGTAGCAAAAAAAAACAACACCAAAAGTTATATACTTTAGAATATTTATCCCGGTAGGGACTTCGGATTTTTCATGTGAGGAAGCCTACCAGCTGGCTTGCGGTAGGTCGGTGGTTCTACCCGGGTACCTCTGTGTACTCTGGGTCTTCCACCTGTAATTAGCTGGACTTCGCTATATGATTGAAATACTATCGCAGCGACGGTAAACCCCAATACAACAACAACAACAATTTTAGAATATTTATGCCATGCTAAACTTTACCTAATATTCAAAAGTTGCCATGTCATTAATATTATTTAAGTTTCGTACCTTAATTTCACATACTTGCACGACTGCAGAACGAATAAATGTATACTATTATTAATGCAGGTGGCTTCAATGGTGTCGATGAATCCAAATTGTGTGTACCCAGTGAAGAACTATGAATCCGAAACAGATCTCAAGAAAGAGATAAACGATATTGCGCTCTACGCATTACGCGAGATCTTGAATAAAGTAGATGTTTGTTCGCAGAAACAGACTGATGGATTAAGCATTTATAAAGAAATAGAGAACAGAATTGGAATGGAAACAGTAGACTGGCAGATGAAGGTAATCTTGACCTTAATATAACTTAACTTAATGATATTATCATATATTTCTCGATAACGGAAAACATCATAATTCATGTGCAGCCGGTTACAGGTGTTTGGTGATAAATTAATAGTCAAGAAGATTTTGGCTTGGTAGCTCAGTTGGTAGAGTGAATGAACGGTATTCCCGAGGCAATGGGTTCGAGTTCCGGTCGGGCCACTGAGCTTTTCACCACCTGTTACATAACATACTCCGTTTAGTGATTGCATTGTGACGTATAGCGAATCATCCCATCCATGTATAAAATCATATTTTTAAAATAAAGGGTTTATCAGCGATGGGTATTATGATATCAAATGTATAAATACTATTTCGCTATGCATAAGTCGTATTGAATTCGTTTTCCCTTGATATGAACCAGTATCTGTGTTAAAGTTTCTTATACGAGGGAATATCCAAAATAACGTAGACTTTTACTATAACTTTAAATTAATATATTTCAAAATGTCACGAATAAAATTATAATGATAAAGAAAAAAATACAATCAAAACAAAATGGTTCCTCCAGGCTAGCTGGTGATTGCTGCCACCAATGTTATATATAAGGTCATTAACGTCATAACGAAAAATACGTCAAAGCGAGAGAAATTTCATCTGATACTTCCCTTCTGGCTGTCAGAAAACCCGGTGACACTACTATGGTCATCAAACATTTTGACTGGAGGATGGAAAAAAATGATTTTAAGGACTTGCCACCAATCCTTAGATGATATATCATTTGTCTTTACCTTGTCTGCTAGTAAGTCATCCTCATTCCGGAATTATCGGAAACTATTCAGTATCGGGAAACATTTAACTTTTAAGCATTTCTATAGGCATGTTTTCGCAGCCGACGTTTTAGTTTTGTATCCGAATTGATCCATGGCGGTTCTACCGGACGTTTTGTTATTGCCTTATCAGGAATTCAGTTTAAACTGGTTTTAGTAATATATTTTTAAGATTGAAGTCCTATGGATTTTTATCGTCAAACAAATATAATTTATTCTGGCACATGCTTTGTCATATAATATCTTATTTATCATCACATCTGATACTGATCTTGCATATTATAACACGACTTCGTAATAGCAATTACGATATAGGATTTCTCGCGGAGTATGTGACGTCACAAAATGTGTCAAAAAGATGGAGTCCTTTTTCTCAAATAACAAATTTACCTTTTTCTAAATATGAAAAAAGGTTTAAGAAAATAGGTTTATATAATATGCAACGTATTTACAAACAATTATCGTTAGGGTTTATATTGCCTTTAATCAAATCACTGTAATTGTTGTAAAATTTGAAATAATGATACTCATATCTTGTTTTTTTTTGTTTGTTTGTTGTTGTTTTTTTTTTAATTTGGAAGATAATTTTCGAATTCATAACACATTTTAGTAAATTAAATATTTGCTGTCATAGGTTTACTATTGATTTTATATTGATTTTAGACATTAAAAGTTGTATGTAAATTCATCTATTTGTTATAGGACTTGTTTAGATATCATAACTCTTATTATTATTATATTTATGAGAAATATGAACAATGCCAGTGTATATTACATGATTTCCTTTATATATCTGTTTTTATATTTTCTGTAGCCTTTGGTAATTCTCATTGATTTACTGAAATTTAGCCTATCAACTCAAGGTTCGAATCCAGTTCAGATCATTCGATTTTTTACGTATGAAAGCTTGTTGGCTCGCAGTGAGTCAGGGGCTCTATCCGGATGTGTCTTGTTCACACGTGGTTATCCTCTGTTTGTAATTAGCTGGACATCATTATATGACTAAAATATTGTTCAGCTATATTAAACTTCAACTTTAACTTACAATTATATTGGAGAATTAAATAGAGTTCATCATATATTTTACTTTAGCCTATCCCTCAACTAAAACAAAAGATTGAGGCCTTCGACCCGTTGAAGGACCTTCCTAGTTGTGACATTTCAAACCTAAATATCCTGTTTATTGGTCCTACTGGAAGTGGAAAATCTAGTCTCATCAACACTGTGCTATCCATTTTGAAAGGAAAGGTTTCTGAACCTGCTGCTCCTGGAAATGCTTGTTCGGGCACAACAAAAAAGGTATGTTTCGGTATTCTGTGTTGAAGTAGCACATTAAGGAAAAAAAAGTAAAAACATACTGGTTGCTAAGTAGTGATAAATGAGCACTTAATATTTAAAAGCCCCTGCTTCCTGTAGTTGCTAGTAAGGGGAAGGTGTGTATATAGAAAACATACATATATATATGGTTAGAATGCACAAAGAGAAATTAATCAATGCTATTTAAAAAGTATCCTTACTATGTATAGATAGTGACCATTATATGCTGATGCTTGTGCAGTATGGTCAGATTTATCCAGAATCCACTTCTTTTTATCCACTTCTGTAATGTACATTTAAGTTACAGCCCTTGAGAATATAATGATTTATCGGTTTATTACTAAAGACATGTTTCAGCAAGATAAAACCGACAAAATATCTGAATATACTTATTACCTATTTAAAGGCATACATGTACGCGACCAATACAGTTTGTTACAATATAGTCAAAGAAAAAATTCAAAACTAGCCATGAGAATTTTTTAAACTTTGCATGATTATAGAGAATTATACTGGACACTTTATGGGAAAAATGGGGGTCACCATTCTACTTTTTGAGTTAACTGCCCCTGAACGTGAATGTTTTGCTATTTTCTGTCATTTTCAAGGGCAAATAACTCAATATTATGGGCTAGCAACACCTTTTTAATTTCAACTCGACGTTTGGTACTATATTCCATGTTTGGTACTATATTCCATGTTACTGTTTATAAAAATGAAATTCTATGCACCAGGTTTTATACAATAAACGCAGTATGCTTATTGGTTTGCTGAAGCATAGTGAACAATCTATTGCATAGAATGTTTAGAACTTTGCACAATGCCTGGAAATAAAACAACAAACAATAATTTGAAGTAAAATAAGGTATCATTAAGCTAGATTTTGACTAATCTGCCCTTGAAAATGACAGAAGAGAAAGAGAGAAAAAAAAATCTCTCTATGTTAGGGGCAGATAACTCAAAAAGAAGAATGGTGACCCCCACCCCCTCCCCAAATTGTTTCTATTGTAATTCCCTATAATCATGCAAAGTTTAAGAAAAATCTCATGGCTTGTTTAAATTTCCCTCTTTGTCTATATAGTAAAAACTGCATTGGGCGCGTATGCATTTAACATGATGAAAATGACTACAATTGCCATAGGAATTTATAATGTTTATATCCAAATGTATTTGATTTCATTTCACTTAGTTCACTGGATACAAAGGAAAATTAAGTAAGTTAGATTTGCGACTATATGACATGCCGGGAATTCACGAAGAGAGACTTCTTACAGTTGAAAATGCAAGGCTTCTCTTACAAGGACACATTGCAAACAAAACTAAGGTACATGTTTTACTGTTCATATTTATCCGAATATAATATATGTGCAATTTTTTTGTGTCATACTTTGGTATTATACTGGTATTATCAATTACAGACATCAAGAAATATTTGAATGTGTGTACAAAAAGTTTCGCTTATAGATCTACATCAAAATACCATTAGCTAGACACAGTCAAATGTATAATGTCTTACAATTATATTGGAATTAAATAGAGTTCATCATATATTTTACTTTAGCCTATCCCTCAACTAAAACAAAAGATTGAGGCCTTTGACCCGTTGAAGGACATTCCTAGTTGTGACATTTCAAACCTTAATATCCTGTATATTGTTATTTAAAATATAATCAGCGTGGACCGTGTTAGTTTTGACTTTATGTTATTACTGACGTCGCCTAATAGAGAGTCTCTAACTGCAACAAGCCATTACACGTGTGTACGTTGACATATCTCTTTCCTAGTGTGAACGTTGACATTCATACACTTCTATTGGTTTCGATGATTTAATGCAAATTCCTGCAATCGGAAGTATCTAGGAATAGTGATAGCGCATTCGACACATTCAAGACCTATTGCAACGTATAGGTATGATACTTTGATCGTTTGTATTATAATTTAGTCTGAAGTGTGTACGTTTGCATGCGTGTTTGAAAAATATTGTTTGAATGTTCTAAAAAACTAAAAGCTGCTGAGGACAGTCCTTACATCTTTGGAAAGTTTAAGAACAGGTGCGGTCGGTAGGCTAGGTCGTAAAATTAGTAGCAAGATAATAATGTTGAAATATTAGAAAGACTTGCCCGATTCATGTGGATTTTCTGCACTTCCGGTGTGTACGTTCGCATTTGTGTTTCAAAAATTGACTTTGCAAAATTTGCTTTACCACACTGTATATCTTCTAGTCAATAGATATTTACATCGGCAATGAATTCTTTTGAAGGATTTTAAGAAAAATTACTATAATCAATGATGGATGGGTTACCGTAGAAAATAAAAACTTTAGTGTATTATATTTCTATTTTATATATGTATGAAATATGTACCAAACAGAAAAGTGTGGTCGTCAATGGATGAATAGGATAAAAATCAGTTTAAATTCAACAATGTAAATAGCATTTCATTCTCTACCGTTTAATTTTATATGACTTTCTACAACCCTCAAAATAGATTGACAAATGCGATGATATATTCGCATATTTTAATCATTGATTTTGCATTTTTTTTGTCAATCAGATGGACATCAGTTCTACGTTTACATTGGGCTGCAAAGGTTTCGTTGAGAACGTAGAACCAAAGGACAAAATCATGGGCGGCATAATAGTCATTAGCGCCCACCGAAAAATGGAGCCCTGTGTGGAAAATAATATAAAAGAAATAATAGATGTTATGGACGATCTCGGTAGGTTAATGAATGTCAAAATATATTTATCATTTAAAATCGATTTCTGTAATGTTCGCGGATTGTTTGAATGACAAATAAAAATGTAACTCTACATAGAGACAAGGAAAAATATAAGATTAATGATTTCACCGCATTTTCATTTTTCGCGTTCACGGAGTAACAACTACATTTAACTTGACCAAAATACCAAGCAATCAATTAGTATATTTTTATGATTATTATAATTTAGAACAAAATGTAACAGTAAGACTAAATATTTTTACTGAAAATGTTGCTTTCTTGTAAATATTTTAATACTCTATATGTATATTTAGTTACGAAATAATATATTATTTCGTTATTCTGTTTTTCAAACAATGCTTAATTCTTACCTTTATCGAAGCAAATTGACTGTAAAAGTGACAACTTAGATAACATGTTTTATTTCAACTGTGGCAAGTTCATGCAGTCAATCGGTTACTTTAGCTGCAAATAATGTAAAGTTAAGTGGACGTCATGATACATTTGACGGATGTATGAGATATTTTGGATTATTTTTAGATATCCCACGTGTAATTATTCTCACAAAGATCGACACCATCTGCTCTGAGACCAGAGAAAATCCTTCAAAAGCTTCCCAAAGTAAGGCAGTTAAAGATTGCATAGAAGAGGTAAATAATATAATTCATCTAATTAAAAATATCTCAGAACTACATATTCTGTCATTTGGTTTTTACACATCCTTTCTGCCATTTGTATTTTCATAGAAAAATAAAATGAAATGAATTTGGAAAAATACAGTAAATTGGGTCGTCGTTTAAATAAGCTACATATAGTAGCTTCTGGTATTCATTATGCCTGAACTAGCTTTTTATTATTAAGATGTTCATAACATTTACTTGATATAATATTTGTCGTATGCCTAAACCAATTTTGCATATAGCATGATTAAGTATGCCAGACGAAGACTCCAAAACGAATGTAATATATTTTTTGATGCTATACACACATTCATTTCAAAGGTTTCAAAAGTGTATGACATGATAGCAGATGACGTCTTTCCAATGATAAATATGACAGCGAAAACGTTGACGCAATATACAACCGCCTTGGCACTGTATACATTAACGGAAGTCCTCAGCAAGATCGAGGGAGGTCTGGAAAACTGTTATGAAGGGTTTGACGATTAGACAGAACGGGACTAGAAGATTTATTTCAGACAACTAAATATGAATGTACGATATCGCTGAAAGTGTTTCACAAAGCTTAAATATCGATGATCATTATCAATTTTATGCATTGAAATTGCTTAAAATGCGATGGAGATGGAACAAACTTTGCTGTCATTTATAACTTATAATGCAACAGCTGCTTAAGTTTTAAGATGATTGAGTCAAAGACCTAAGCCCAAAGATAGGCAACTCGGCAAAATATCGTATATTCTCGCGGCAGAACGAGAATGGGGCTGGTGTATACCGCAGAAAGTCCAGTTCAGTGTTACTAAGAGATTGCAAGACACCAATCAATAAAACGATTCGTTATTTTTGTAAATATCTATTGTATTGTGTGTGTATAAATATTATTTCAATAATTAATCGTTATAAATATTTGATTTGCTTAATATATTGTCCGATATCTCATAGAACATGTTGATCGACTGTGTTAATGCAAAAGGAACTTTTGTTATTACATTCTTAAAAAAAACAAGCATTTATGTTTAAGTAGTTATAGTATTGAGCTAGCCTGGCTCACCCCCCCCCCACTCCTCCAAAGCCAGGCTAGCTCAATACTATAACTACTTAAACATAAATGCTTGTTTTTTTTAAGTTAAAAAAATCAAAAAAATCACACTAATGTAAACTTTAAAAAAACACATGTGTAAATTTTAAAAAAAAAAACAACAATGAAAAAAAATAAAAATTTTATACTTGCGTTTTTTCCTGAACCCCTTTTAACATTTATATAACATTTATATAAAAATCCTCACTCTGAATATGGAGGAGGAACACTTATGGATCGATCTAGAACTCGGTTATTTGTAATTCTTGTTCATAAAAACTACCTGTAATGTCTTCACCTTTTAAATCTTTTATTTTATAAGTAATAGGATTTGTATTTAAAACTTGTTCAATTACAAATATTTCTCTAGTCCAACGAGTAGTATAACCCTTTTCAAATTTACCTTTCTTTTTTGTTATTCTTACTCTATCTCCAACTTTGAATTTAGGTTTTTTAATTTTTTTTTCTTCTTCTGGATATAAATTTTCATGGTTTTAATTGAAAATAATTGTATTTTATAATTTTAAAATTAAAATATTTATTTTTTAAATTTTTTTTATCAGTTTTTTTTTTTTCTTCATTCTCTGTTGAATATAATTTTATGTTATTATCTTTTAACAATTCTTTTACTTGTCGATTATAAAATTCAGATCCTTTATCTGACCAAATAAAAATTGGTTTTCTTTCTTCAAATAATGTTTTAAATGCTTCACTTACTGTTACTCCTGTTTTATTTTTTAAAGGAATTAACCAACCATATTTACTAAAAACATCTATAACTGCTAATAAATATTTATAGTGTTTATTTTGTTTTGAATATTGTTGCATATCTACTAAATCAACAGCCCATATTTTATCTATTGAATCAACAAAAACACGTCTTTTAGGAAATTTCTTTATAACTCTATGATGTAATTCATCTGCTAATTTATCCCCTTTGGTGAAACCATTTGTTCCTATAAATCTATTTTTCTTAGATCCACACTCAGAACATTTAGCTTTTAACATTTTTATTAGTTTTTTAACTTTAAATATTATAATCTTTTGAATTATTTTCAGTATTCTTTTTACAACGTAAACAATATATTTTTGGGTGATCCATTTTTAATGATAAAAAAATGGAAGGTAAAATCTGTAAAAAATGTGGTGAATATAAAACATATAATAATTATTACAAAGAATCTAAAGCCCCTGATGGGTTAAAAGCAAAATGCAAAAAATGTTTATACTTTGTTAAAAGAGATCAAAGAAAAAAGAAAAATATAAACAATCTTATCAAGAGTTTATGGAAAGAAATCCAGATTATCAAAGTAATTTTTTAAAAAAAAAATTAAAATGTATTCTATAAAAATGGTCGATAAAAAATCCAAATCATTTAAAGATCTTATTACTGAAACTATTATTGATAATATAGATGAAGAAGATATAATTAAATATATTAAATTATTAAGAAAAAGAATAGTTATTAATCAGTTTCCTTTGAAAATAAAAATGATAATAAAGGGGTTGAATTTCTAGTAAATATAAAAGATATTCCAAAAGTAGAGAGACAAAATAATATATCTATAAATGTTTTTGCATTAGAAGATCAATCTAATAAACAATCTTTATATCCAGTTTATGTTTCACAGCTGGAAAATGTTTCAAACAATGAAAGTGAAAATAGTGTTTCACAGCCGTTCCGTATAATTGATCTTTTATACATTGAAAGTAATGAAAATAATGTTTCACAGCTGGAACAAAGTTCCATTACCCATTATTGTTTAATTAAAAATTTAGATAGTTTTAGATGTGATAAGAATAATCATAAATCATTTACATGTAGAAATTGTTTACAAGGATTTCAAAGGGAAACAACACTAATTAATCATAAAGAAATATGTTATAATAATGAACATTGTAAAGTTGTAATGCCTGAACTAGGAAAAAATATTCTTAAATTTAAAAATTACCATTTTAAAAATAAATTACCATTTGTTATATATTGTGATTTTGAATCAAATAATATTCCATTATCTACTACTCAACCAAATCCTAATGAATCTTATATAAATAAAATATTTAAACAAGAAGTAAATAGTTATGGAATATATGTCAAATCTGATTATCCAAATATATATAAATCACAATACTTTTCTTATGTTGGAAATAATGCAATAGAAAAATATGTAGAAAAAGTAATAAAGATATTTAAAGAAATAAACTATAAGATCTACCTTAATGAACAGAAAAAACCAATACTAAGTAGGGAGGAAGAAGACGAATTTCAAGAAGCAACTGAATGTTATATTTGTGAAAAAGAATTTGAAAAACAAAGTGATAATAATGTTTCAATGGAACAGCCGGACAATGGGCAGAGTCCAGCTGTGAAACACTTTGTTCGTAAAGTAAGAGAACATAATCATCTTTCGGGGGAATATAGAGGAGCAGCATGTCAATCATGTAATACTAAAGAAGGTAAAGTAACAAAATTAATACCTGTATTTTTTCATAATGGATCTAATTATGATTTCCACTTTTTAATTGAAGAACTTATGAAATATGAAGATAAATATAATAAAGTAAAACTTCTTTCAAAAAGTTCAGAAGAATATATTTCTATAGATTATGGATCATATTATAAAAAATTAAGATTCTTAGATTCTTATAGATTTATGAGTAAAGGGTTATCAGGTATAGCTAAATCAATAGATGAATTTCCTATTTTAGAAAAAGAGTTTAATGGTGTTTCACAGCTGGACTCTGTCCATAGAGATATTTCACTACTAAAACAAAAAGGATTCTATCCATATGAATATGTAGATTCCATACAAAAATTAAATGAAACACAATTACCAGATATTAAAGAATTTTATTCTACATTAACTCAAACAACAATTACGGGTGAAGAATATCAACATGCTCAAAAAGTTTTCTCTCATTATAATTGTAAAACTTTACAGGATTATCATGAATTATATTTAAAAACAGATGTTTTAATCTTAGCAGATGCATTTGAACAATTTAGAAGTTTCTTTTTAAAACACCATAATATAGACCCTTGTTATTGTTACTCTGCTCCTGGATTAACATGGCAATGTGGTTTAAAATATACAGGTGTAGAATTAGAATTATTAACTGATATAGATATGTTACAAATGTTTGAAAAGGGCATAAGAGGAGGGTTCTCTGGAGTATTAGGTCCTAGATATGTAAAAGCTTATAATAAATATACTCCTAACTATCATGGTAATGGAAATAGAATTATAGATGAATATGAAAAGGAGGAAGCGTTAGAAATATTAAAGAATGGTGGAAACTTAAATAAGTTTTTTGAAGAAAAATATTTATTATATTTAGATGCGAATAATCTTTATGGATGGGCAATGTCTCAACCTTTACCAATTAAAGATTTTAAATGGGAAGAAGATCTTAATTATTATTTAAATATTCCACATAATAATGCAGAGCAGCCGGACTCTGTCCGTAGTGGTTGTATAGTAGAATGTGATCTAGAGTATACAACAGAGTGTAAAAAGAAAACAATTAAATATCCTTTAGCACCTGAAAAAATGTGTGTAAAGAAAGAAGATCTTTCTCCTTATCAATTAAAATTATTAGAAAAAGAAAATAGAAAAAATTATTTTTACTTTAAAAGATAAAAAGATTTTAAAAATATAAAATTAGGAATGAAAGTTACAAAAGTTCATAGAATAATTTCATTTAAAGAATCAGACTGGTTAAAAAAATATATTAATTTTAACACTGAACAAAGAACTAAATCAACATCTGACTTTGAAAAGGATCTTTGGAAGTTAATGAATAATAGTTTCTATGGAAAAACTTTAGAAAATATAAGAGGAAGAAATGAGATTAATCTACTTACCAATAGAGAAGAAGTAAGAAAATATATAAATAAACCTAATTTTAAAGATTCAATTATATTTAATGATAACTTTGTTGCAATTGTAAATAATGTTACTTCTGTTACATTTAATAAACCTATTTATTTAGGACAGGCTATATTAGATTATTCAAAACAATTAATGTATACCTTTTATTATGATGTCCTTAATAAACTATGGGAAAAGAATGAACTAGTTGCTTCAGATACGGATAGTATCTTCTTATCAATAACAACAAAAGATGTTTATAAAGATTTAGAAAAAATAAAAGATGACTATCTAGATACATCTGATTATCCTAAAGATCATCCACTTTATTCACAAAAAAATAAAAAAGTAATTGGAAAATTTAAAGATGAACTAAATGGAAAAATTATGAATGAGATAGTTTTCTTAAGAAGTAAAGCTTATTCTTTTACTTTAAGTGATGTCGAAGATTTACGGACAGAGTCCGGCTGTGAAACACTAAAGGAAATAAAGAAATTAAAAGGAATAGGTAAAACAACAATAACTAAAGATATAAAGTTTGATGATTATAGAAATTGTTTATTTAATGAAACAGAACAAATAAATAAGATGTATACATTAAATTCTAATAAACATGAAATGTATATTAATGAAGTAAATAAAAAAAGTATGTCTCCATTTGATGATAAAATATATATATTTGACAATAGAATAGATACTTTACCCTTTACGTAATTTCCATGATAAAACCCCTACAGCTAACATCCCTGTTACTATAAAAGCATATTCTCTACTCTTTTGGTCTTCTGACGGAGTATAAAAATCACTTAATGTTGGTTCTTTAGGTAAAGGTTCTAATTGTTCACCATATAAACGAGTATATTCTTTCGCTGCTTCATCAACTTCATCAAAGACTTGTTCAGAGTGGTGTTGTTTTTGTAATCGTTCATTTAAAAAATCTAATCTTTGTGTTCTTTCTTTACTCCATTCATCATGTGCAGCTTGTAATTTTTCCATTGCTCTATCATGTCTTTTTCTCTCTTCATCACTATTTCTACCCACATGCGAAAATAAATAATTACTACCTGAAAAGGCCAACGCATTCACTGCTGCTCCACCAACCATCATCGCTAATGCAATTGCCATTTTATATGGAACAAGTTCCAGCTGTGAAACATTACGGATTAAATCCGGCTGCCTACTTCATAATATTAGCAGGAATAATACCTTGTTTAACCAACATATTTCTTGTATAAGTAGCTAGAAGAATATCAAGAGTTAACATTGAAAAATCATTAAAATTTAAATCTGCTCTAGGAGCTGGTTTTCTTAAAACCTTTTTAATTATTTCTGCATAACCTATTGTTAAAACAGAAACTACTCCTGCATGATAAGCTGTATTAACAAGTTGTTTTTCATCCGCCATTTTTTAGAAAACAAATTTGTGAAACACTATGGAACAGCTGTGGAGCACTACGGACGAAGTCCAGCTGCATAGCACTATGGAACAAAGTTCCAGCTGTGAAACATTACGGATTAAATGGGTCATATTCAACTTTTTCTTGTGGTTCAACTTTTTCTTGTGGTTTAATTTCTTTCTGCATGGGGTTTACTTGTTTAGAATTATACATATATAATCCCAATCCAACAACTCCAATTAGACATAAAGGTATATAATTTTTGTATATATTTACACGGATAAAGTCCGGCTGTGAAACACTATGTTGAACTTCTTTAACTTCATCATTGTGTTTAACAGTGTTATACAGCCGTTCCGTAGCCGGACAAAGTCCGTCCTCTTTTGTAATGCTACGGATTAAATCCGGCTGTGGCAGCCGAACTTCATCCGTAATAGATTTTAATTGAATGTTTTCTTTCTTCATTGCTTCCATTTCTTTTCTTTTTAATTCAGCTTTTATTTTTTTTGCTTCTGCAATTCTTTTACCTGCTTCAACTCTTTTTGGGTTTTTACTTTTTTTAACAGGATCTGGATTTTGTACTTCACTCATTTTTAATGGTACAAAGTTCTGGTTGTGGATCTTCCTTTTTCTCTGGTTGTGGACTATGGACAAAGTCTGGACTTTGTGCAGAGCAGCGGTTCCCTTGCCCAAAATCATTTTTACTTTCAGTAAAGTTAAAGTGCTCCGCAGCCGGGCTTTGCCCGAAGTCATTATTTTCTATTGTTGTTAATACTGTTGTAAAAGGAGCAAGAAACATTCCATATTTATAATACAATTCACAACATAAAGAATTTAAAGCATTATTTAAAAAAGGATCTTCATTTAAATCTTCTATTAATTTAGGTTGATTTTTAACTTTAAAATATTTAGAGACTCCCATAACATATAAATTAATAAAAGAATTCCCTAAAGTTTTTGTCATTGTTGATCCTAATCTTGCTTCATATCGAATATTTAATTTATCAATTTCTTCATCTGGTAATTTTTCAATATCTGAAATTGAGATTTCTTTTCCTAAATATTGTTTACTCATTCCTCCAGAAACAAGAGCTAAAAGTCTTTCTCTTTTTTCATTTTCATTATGTAACAGCTGTGTAGTGGAACTTCGTTCCAGCCGTTCCGTAGCATTATTCTGTGGATTTGGTGTTTCTAATTTATCCTTTAGAATTTCTTCAGCATTCATTTTATAAAATTTAAAATAGATTTTTTTTATGTTTAAAGTTAATTTTCTATAATTATAAGTGAGATAACCTATTAAACTTAAAGTACATATATTAGTAAAAAAATTTAATACAGACAAGCTGTTAAACAAAATCTCCATTTTATATGGAATAAAGTTCCAGCTGTGAAACATTAAACAAGTGCTACGCATTGTTTCACAGCTGTTCCATAGCCGGATTTCATCCGCAGACAAAGTAATTTGTAGGTTGATCAGTTCTTAAAATTAATTTACTATGTTTCTTTTTTTTCAATTCTTCTTTAATTCTTTCTCTTTCTTCTAATGTAGGGATAACATCATTTTCTCTTAGACAGTTTTCAAAACTATCCCTATCTTTTGTATAAAAAATACATAACCATTTTGTTTGTTCTCTTAAATCTTTTAAAACTGAATTATATCTTTGTGAAATAACCCATACTGATTGTTCAGCATGTCTACCTGAAAAAGCTAATTCAGAAAGCATATCTCTTTTCTTTGTTAACTCTTTTGTAGCACTACAATCATCTATAATATATAGAGTAGGATATCCTGCATATTTATTAAAAAATATTCTTAATAGTTCTTGTAGTTTTTCTACTCCTTTATGTGTTCCACAGCTGGACTTTGTCCATACAATAGGATTAACAATTATTAAATTCTTTGTTTTTGGATTTTTAACATCAGATATCCATTCTCTATTTTTATATGCTTTATTCCATTGAATAGTTGGACATAGTATAATAATATATATAAATACACCCCTATATTCTTTTTCTAAAAGATCTAAAACAAATTCTGTTTTTCCACATCCTGTTTGTCCACATATAATTGCACAGTGTGGATATTTAGGTAATGCTAAGCAGCCGTTTCGTAACTCCATTTTTAATGGAACTTTGTTCCAGCTGTGAAACACTAATTTATTATTTAAAATTACTTAAGTAATTATTTAGTAATTATTTAGTAATACTTAGTAATTATTTAATAATTATTTAAGGTATATATAGTAATTATTTAGTAATTATTTAGTAATTATTTAGTAATTATTTAAGGCATATATAGTAATTATTTAGTAATACTTAGTAATTATTTAGTAATTTATATACTTCACTATGAAACACTATGGAACACTATGGAACAGCTGTGAAACACTAATACACAATATTTATAAATCTACCCTCATCAAAATTAATTTGTGCGTCTTGTATAATAAATAGATAAACATTTATTGGCTCATCCGATCCTGCGTCTTTCGTTATTTGTATTGTGATACCTTCTGATGCATTTTCAATTCTTCTCCCTGAACCATGTAGAGAGTTATCATCCGTTGAACGTAAATCTAACCATAATGCATAACTGTTTGTTAGATATTTTTCTAATGTTACATTGGTGAAATTTAATTTTTTTATCATCTTAATAATTTCTTTATCATCTTTTGAATTAAAAGCAAAGAATTTTTTTATCTCATCCCACTGTTGATAAGCTCTCATTCCTTGACTGTATAGTTGATTTGGAACTCCTTCTATTGTTATTTCTACTTTTGTTATTTCAGGATTAAAATAATGTTCTGTTGATGTTCTATCCGGATCTTCAAATAACATTAGAATACCTTTCATACTTCTAGCTGGAACATTTAGATTAATATTCCAAAGTGTATCAGATTTGTTTTTTGTTATTTTCCTATGTCTAAGTATTTATCATATAAAATAACCATCTTACCACTAAATCTATTTAATTTTAATGTTTTTTCATAATGAGTTATATTCAAGTCTATCTCCTAGACCAGCTTGATAAAAAGGCATATGTGATTCTAATAATTCAAAATCTAAAGGAATACAAAATCTATTTCCATAAGCTTTTGCAATAGCTTTATCTTGTGTATCTGAGGAAGCATTACCAGCTCCAACTCTATGTCTTAACATGTTTATTTTACCAATTCCTTGGTATGCCATATTTTCACGTTCTGTAGGAGACTTCCATAAATCGATATAACAATGAAATATATCACTATCATCAATTGTCATAACTTCATTTCCAGATATTTTTATTGTTGTTTTCTAAATTATTGTTCTTCCAATATTTGGATATATTGTTGCATTTGCATCACTATCACTTTTGATTTCAATTTCAAATGCTAATCTTGTTGGTCCAGGAACAATAACATCATTACCACTTAGATTAGGAAATCTTACTAACAAGTGTTGATTTTGATCAATAGTTGAAGGATTATTAGTTATTACAACACTTTGACGAATGCCTTTAATACCTCTAGGTTCTCTTATTCTTCTGTATGGGTTTAGTTTTTCTCCGTAAGCCGACATTTTTTAGAGGGAATTTTTAATGTTTAATGTTTCACAGCCGGATAAAATCCGTATTAAAATGGCAGAAGGAGGATATGATTTTGAAAATCCTGTGTTTGATGAAGATGATTATGATGATTATGATGAGGAAACTCCTCTTATAGATGATAATGATGAACAAAGTCAAAGTACTTCTATTGATAATGTTTATAATAATGTTGATACAGGAACAAACCCTGAATATTTATTGAAACATATGACGAACTTGTTTTATGAAAGAAACCAAGAACCTATGAGGGAAATTAATACCTTAATAAAAAAGGATAAATTCAACAGACCTGTGTTATATGTTTCAGATGGCAATAAAGAATACCCTATATCATATTATGAAACAAACAATTATAATGAAACATTAAAATATTATTCACTTGACACACTTCAGAAGAAATATCGTATTGATTTTGTTCGAAGGGTTTTAGGAGTAGATGATTTTCAATCTTATTCTACAAGGGTTAGTCATGGTAGAAAAGAGTTGGCTCAATTAATTGAGGAACGAGATAAGATTAATAATATAGAAAATAACATTAATACTATGGAAATGACTGATTTACCTAATACAGCTGAAGAGGCTGAAACTTTGGTAAAAGAAATAGCAGAAACATCGTTTATTGAACTTAATAATGAAGAAGGAACACAAACAGATCTAACAAAGAGAGAAATGGATGGTATTTAAAGGTTAAGGAAATAAAAGAGCTAAGGAAGATAATGATGAATTCCAAATAAAAAGAATTACTGAAAGAATAAAAGATTTAGAGTACTTGAGATAAATTAAGAAATCAGCTAAATAGGATAAAAGAGACAATACATAAAGTATTAAATGAAGATACAACATTAGCAGAAAGAATAAAAACTTTATTTAGAGAACAAGGGATTACAATTGTTAGTGTTTTAACCGCTTTTGGAATGATTATTGGTGTTATTGTTGAGACTTTTATTCCTGGTGGTGGTGGAACTGTAACACCTAAACCTCCTGGGAAAGGAGGAAATGTAAGAGATTGGATAAAAAAACAATTATCAAATATTGCTAAACTATTAGCAAAACTTGCAGGAAAAGCGGTAGAAGTATTACCCGGAATTATTGGAGCTGTTGTAGGATGGTTATTAAAAACAACAGGAAATGTTGTTGCATGGTTAGGGAATAATTTATGGGCTTTGTTAATTTTAGTTGTGGGAATGATATATACAGCTGTTAGTGCTCCGCAGCTGAACAAAGTTCATTAGAGAACATATTAGTAAATAAATAAAGCTAAAAGACCTATTGCAATACTTCCTGTTATAATTGCTGTTTTATCATCTTCATGTTCTGTTGATGGACTTTGTCTGGTGGGAGATTTCTTACGGACAGGTTGTGAAACATTACCCGGCTGTGAAACATTATCCAACTGTGAAACTGGTTCTGGTAAAGATTTTTTTGTTGGTGTACCATCTGTGGGTTGTGTAGTAGATATAATATGAGAAATATTTATATCACTATTAAAACCAAGTTTAATTTTTTTAATGTCTATTTTTTCTTCTGTTAACTCTTCTTCTGTTGCCCATAAAATTTTATTATTATGTACAATAGAGTCAGTTTTTAATTCCATATCACTAGGGGACATGCGCAATCCTATTCCATAAACATAATCAACTTTAGTTCTTGCCTTTTGTAATGTATTTTCATAACTTAAATTTTGTTTATGTAAATCAAAATCACCTTCAATTGCATTTTTAACAAGGTCTAAAAATTGTTTTTGAGTTTCAAACCCTACGCCCATTTTTAATATATCTCCTCCTGATAGAATTTGTGACCCTAATAGACTCCATATAAACATTTTAATACTTTCACTAATTCTTTCAACTCCTGCTTTTGTAAAACCTTTTGACTCATCAAGAATAAAAGTTGTCCACATGTTTTTAAATTCATCTGGTTGTTTGATATAATCAATAGAAATTAATTTTGTATAAGTCTTATTTTTAACAAGACCTCCAGATCCAAAAGTAAATCTATATGTTCTAAAAACAGATAAATCAAAAACATTAAGAGAATTTCCCATAAAATAAGTTTTTTTCCAAACATTTGAATCTTTTGTATATATATATCCAAGACCACCACCATCTGTATATTCTTTCTGTCTCCAATCTGTATTAAGATCTACAACATTAAACTCTTTACATACTCTTTCATAAGCTCCTCTATCATAATTATTATTAAAAGCATTCCAACTTTTATTTTGTGGAAGAGAAATAGATAATTCAAATAATATTCTTCTTGTTTGATAGTAAATATGGAATAAGAATAAAGAACCTGTTAATCCTCCTGCATTTAAATGATTTTTTATGTCAACTCCACAACCTGTAGTAGCACACCAAATAGCAAAGTTTAATTGATTCTGAAAAAATAACATCCAATCACTTTCCCACCTTTCTACTATTTCTTCTGATGTAACTTTAGGTAATAAATATTTTTCAAATATATTAGGGAAATCTGCATTAAAACTTTTGTGCAGAGCAGCCGTTCCGTTTCCATCTGATGAAATTATTATTTTTTGGTTTATAAGATTAATATTCTTTTTAGCATATTTAACATTTGGGTTATATGAAATATCCTCATTATATTTAAAAGCTTGTGGAATCATTTTTTATCTGTAAAAAATGTATAATATAATTTCCAATATTGATAAACCTATAAACCTACAACAATATATAGATAATAAATGTGGAGATAAGAAAATTGGATTGAGAGGTTTTACTTATACTATAGGTTGGTATAATTTAATTGGACAATGGCTTGATACTGCCATTCATAAATCCCCACCACCCAAAAAAATAATTTCAGATGGTTTTTATAATTTTCAACAAATAGTTGATGTATTTAAAGATTTTGACAGCAGAATAACATTAACTGTTGATGAAAAAAATGGCATTGCTTGTTTAAAAGCAGAAGAATACCCAAAAGTTGAATCGGTTGGCAATATAACCTATGGATTAACATTAACCAAAGAATTAAGAAAAATGTTAGGATTTAAAGAGAGTCATTATTTGGAAAATTCACCTCTTCTTAACCTCCCATGCCATGGTGAACAATCAATAGATTTAGCTCCTTATAAACAATTATATGTTCACCTTGAACAAATAAATAGTGTTTACAATTTCTTTGATGGTGCACCTAGTAATATTCTTGGTGTTATTCCAATTGAAAATAAAGCATTTGGAGATATTGTTAATATAAACTTTAGTAATCCAGAGTATAAAAAATTAACTATAGGAAATATTTCAGAATTAAATATAAGTGTTCGTGATGAAAAAGGACAAAAAATAGATAATAATGGATTACCAATGAGTTGTGTTTTAGAAATTATTCCTTAGTGTTTCACAGCTGAAATTTTATTCTATAAAAATGAGCATATTTGGTTATAAAAAGTATATACTAGATGAGAGTAAGATAGATTCATATTTTAATAATTTAAAGTCAAATTTTGACAGTGAATTATTTAATAATTTAAAGTCAAATTTTAACAATGAATTATTTAACATTTTAACAAGATTAGACCATGTGGTAAAAAGAATAGAGGAATCCTTAAAAAACATTACAATAAGTGCTGAAATAAAAGGTTCTTTATTTAAAGGTAAGGTGTTTTCATTTGGAAATGCTGGTAGAGAAAAAAATGTTGGTTATGTTGTGATGAGGCGTGGTTATATTACTGGTATTGGTCTGTCGAGTAAAAGGACAAGTGGTGAAGTGCGAGTTGGTGTGTTGGTTGATGGAGAGCTTTTAAGTGGGTGTGATATTACTTTGCATACAACACCAGCAAAACATGATAATTTTGAACGCTCTTTTTTAGTTGAGGCTGGAAGTGTTATTAATTTTGTTAGTCTGGTAGATAATGGAACTGCAGTTAATACTATTGTCTCGTTATTGTTTGAATTCAAATAATATATATAAAAATGAAGAAACCAACGGCCCCAGATTTATACCCTGATTTAAATAGTGAATCTAGTCCGGACTATAAAACAGCTACGCAGCCGGACTATGGAACAGCTGCGGAGCACTTTATCCGTAGTGCTACGCAGCCGGACTCTGTCCGTAGCGAACTCCAGGAACCAAGTCAAAATTATAGATTACAAAAAATCTCAGAGATTGAGAAAACATTAATTAATGAGAGAGATACTCGTAAAGCATTATATAAAAAATATAAAAGAGGAATAAATATAACAGATGGAATAGACACAGCTTTTATGTCTGCTAGTATAATTATAGGAACTATTGGTTTAATTGTTCCTATTCTACTTCCGTTAGAAATTACCGCTCTTGTATGTGGAGGAGTTGGAGCCTCTATAAAAATTGTTAGGCTTAGATTTATGAATAAAATTAAAAAACATGATAATATTAAAACTATTGCTAACAGTAAATTAAATAGTATTGAACAAAATTTAAACTTATATTAGATGAATTAGAAAAATATAATGAGCTTAAACAATTAACAAAAAACTCTGCGGTTCCAAAAAACTATTCAGAAGAAGAAAGGCAAAAACTTATTCAAGAGGGAAAAGCTCAGGCCATCAGTGAATTAAAAAAAAAAATAGACGGTGTTTAATTTTATTCAATAAAGTTACTATAGTAAATGATCCACCACCAAAATATAAACCTTAAACTAAATTTTTTTTTTTTTTTTTTTAGCATAAAGCATTATTAAAAAATGTAAAAAAGGGGTTTAAGAAAAAACACAAATTTTTCATTGTTGTTTTTTTTAAAAATTTACACATGTGTTTTTTTAAAGTTTACATTAGTGTGATTTTTTTGATTTTTTTAACTAAATAGTAGTTATAGTATTGAGCTAGCCTGGCTTTGGAGGAGTGGGGGGGGGGGGGGGGGGGGTGAGCCAGGCTAGCTCAATACTATAACTACTTGTTTATGCCCCCGCATCAATAGATCGGGGCATCCTGTTTTTGGTCTGTCTGTTTATTCTTCTGACGTCTGTCTCTTTGTGTCACAAGACTTTAACATTGAAAATAACATGGAAGGCCTTCCACCTTCAGCTCCCAAACTTCATCTTGCCCAATTCTACCCAGGTGACCTTGACCTCCTTCAAATGACCTTGATCCCTAAGTTATAAGGCCCCTGTCTGGCATGCATTTATTTAAAAGTATATAGCACTCTTGTTACTCAAAATAATCCATTTTGATGTGAGTTAATTACGCCCAATTTTGTATTAGATTATACTAAGATCCCATAAAGCGTAGCGGGGATTGTCCCGTCTATGCGATAGCTACTAATGTCAGTCACTTGTATTTTCTTAAGGAAAAAAATCCATTAAAATAATATATGCTAAATTGTGTATGTGTGTGTTTGTGTGTGTGTGTGTGTGTTTTGTTTTTTTTGTTTTGTTTTTTTGTGTGTGTGTGTTTTTTTGGTAAGGGGGGGGGGGGGGTAAACGGTCCAACGATAGTATTTAAGTCATTTAGAAACTATGTCTGCTCGAGTCAGATGTAGTGCTGCCACACTGCAGTACATGTATCAGGCTGTAGACACTCAGTCAAACTATTCTGACATCGGCACGGGATATCTATCAGTATACTTTTCACGACTTTTGTATGTCGCGGCAGAGAATCGAACCCACGACCTTTCAATTCCAGGGCGGCCGCTCAAGCTGAAATATATGGGACTGGAATATATGCTTATACTTAAATACTCGTAAATAAGTCACTTTTACAAGAAATTGCCGTTTTCAAGAGGAAAAATACATTTTAAAAATATATTACGGCAGTAAAAACATAAACGCTTGGGCATTATTTTCACTTTTTCGTCATATAGGCAATATTTGCCGAAGTTTTTGGCAGAGATTATCATTTTTCATTAGTTGAACTATTTCTTTCCTGAAAAAAAAATCCCTTGCAGTCCTTAATCGTAAGTACTCGAGGATTTTTACTTTTATCTGCCGTATGCAACCATTTACAGTCAGCTATGAAGTTGTCCTAGGACCATATACCATGTTCTTCGCGTGCACCTTATGCTGTAGATCATCGTTCGAATGGCGTCGAAACACAACTCTGGCAGTAGTTACTTCAGTACAAACACAGCGTTTTTTTCTCACAATATCGCGTTGGCGTCGAGAGTATACGAGATTTCCTTCACACGCTTATTTGAGTTGCTTATCTTTGGGTTTAGGCCTTTGAATGAGTAAATTATAGGTGCATATTTATATATATTTGTATATGCTTGTGACCTTTACCTTACTTTTATATCACAATAAACCCTTTAAAATGATAATAGAATGGGTCAGCATTTTGACTCATGTTACTAGGATATATCCTTACTTTTAATACAAACAAACATTTTCTGTGTGTTTCTTTTGTTTCAAATGAATTCAAATGAACATATTTCATTATCCTCGTTTATTTTTTGTCACTTTTTTTTAAATATAATTATGTTTTGATATGTACATGATTCATCCTAATCGCACAGCTGTGCATATGTAGCAAGTATCATTTTGATATAGGCATATTTCTTTTGTTCGTTTTCGGTATATACTGAAATTAATATCTTTGAAAATGATATATCAAAATAACAAGGTAGGATATCATCTACGCGTGCATCATTCTATCTTTGTTTTAAAGTAGCGATTTTGTCTTGTTTATTGTTTTAAAATATGTCTATTACTTTTTCTTGTGTTTGCTACAAAGGTGGCATTTAAAACATCTGTACTATATTTTTAATTATTTAAAAAATTGATTAATACTTATAAACGAAAGAGCAACAATATTTATTTATTATTTTAAAATGGAACTTAGAATAAGTATATTAAAAGACAATACATGTTTCAAGATAGATATAGAAATATATTTTGTAATTGATAAAGTTCTTGGTTTCACCTTATCTCTTTTCATCAGATAAAAATATCTATCTAATAATATTGTTAATTTCTTTTCATTGTGTTTAATACCACTGTATTATTATTATTGGTGTAGTATTAATAGCAATAAAACTTTTTTTTTCGTTTAGTAATTCAGCGCAAGGTTTTCAGAGAGATAGTGTATTTGAGTTCAATGTATGATGGATATTTTATGTATTATTTTTCTTTTTTCTTCTCTTTTTGTGTTTAACATTTGTAAACCCCAACCCTTGTTAAGATATCTAAACAAAACTTGTCACAACTTATTTTTTTTTCAAACCATGTTAAAAATTAATATTTAATAATTTGCATAATTCGCACATATTGCACTTATTTCTTGAGACCCCTTTACTGAGGTAAAAGGACGTTTCTAAGCTTCTTTCCTCCTTCAAAGCAGTAAATCATCTAAACCATCTGTTCTTCTGTGAACCATAGCATCCACAAGCAGCTGGCAGGTAAAAGCAGAGGAAAATGTTGAATAATTGCAGAGGTTGTGGCCTGTCTGGATCCAGGGACATTATGGATACTGCTATAGAGCCTTTAACAATAAAGACTATCGTAACTGTTCCTCTAGAAAGTCAGAAAGTCCCACTCTGTTCAGTAGCCATTCATTTCACCCTTTCATCCATTTATCATATAGAAGGATTACAGTAGAAAAAGAAATAATAATTAGATTTTTTCCCCCATCTTTTGCTGATATTAGAATATAACTTTAGGCTTTGATGATCACATTTATTTATAAAATGAATTTATTACCGTATGAATAGGTATTTTGAAGAGTGTGAAAATGGTTGATAGTGTGTGGTTAGTCATTATATATATATATATATTTCGTGATAGTATATTAAGAATATATTTTTACCGTTATACAATATAATTTACTTTTATCACGACAAATGAATTAATGAACGAAAAAGCTAATTCCATCTACTGTGTAGAGGTTTGTGTTTAAAACACATTAAATGCCGGATAAGGTACTTTTGCGGTAGTTTGTATATTAATAGAGGAATAAGTAAATATTGTCTTCTAGAAGCAATGTGTAAGTAAAATGGCACAGGCTTAGATACTTCACATTTTAAAAAGCAATGACATTAGCTTTAATGTCTCACCTAAAGGTCTCCAGGACACGTATTTTGTGAGGCATATCAGATTTAAAACTTGGTCCAAGCTTTAGTGAATGTCATTGGTTCAATAAAAAGCGTATGCTAAAGATTGGAGGAGACCATGTGTATTTGAAATCTGTGAAGGTCTATTCTGTATTCAGCTTGTCGATGTTAAGTTCAACAAGGGCTATCCGTATATTGGCATTGGCTGGAATATGTTTGAAGAGATTTACTGTATTGTTACTATATTTGGCATTTTGGCCTATTCTTTGAAACCCGACAACTCGTACTAAAATTCATGTAAAATATCATATTGGCATATTTGTAAAGATTTGTTAAATGCTGCACATTATAGGTTACTTAAGTTTTTGATATATGATAAATAATAAAACAATATTAGTATTTCTCGACATAATGAATACATGTATGTTAAAAAAGCGTGAACTGGCATAAATTCACTAATTCAGATGGTCGTTTACTTTTAATTGTTAATGTATGAGTCGAAAGAACAAATAGAGAATATGTACTGAAATGTCATTTTGCTGTCAAACGTTGATATTTAAATCTCCTCTTTTTCTTTTCTTTTTTTATATAAAATATTCTGTATTCAGACAATGAACTATTTGTTTCCACATGAAATGTCGAAGTACATTTACTTAGATTTTTTTTAAAGTCGAAATAGTGTAACAGTTGAATATTTTCATTTATAAAAGCAGTTCCTTTAAATGAAACACCTATGTAATTTGTAACATGTCTATGTATTTGATAAATGGTAAACAAATAAAGGTATAGTGACCCATGTGTTGCAGTCTTATGATTCAGAGTAAACCCCGCTGGTTCTGACGGGCAGAAATTTAGGGGTTTACACAATAAAATTATAAAAAAATAACCAGCATGCCAAAACGAAATATTATGACGATGCATTTAAAAAAATGCAAAAAAAAAAAACGTAACTCTAAATCATGGTGGGCAACAATCAAAATGTTTTTGAAAACCGAAAACCTTTCATCTTTATCTCCATTAAATGTCAATGACAACGTTCTCTATTCAGATTTTGACAAAGCAACTGCTTTAAATGACATTTTTGGTTCACAGACCAAGCTTACTTATAATCATCAAGTGAACCTCTACCCCCAGTTTATAATTATATAGAACATATATCTAATATTGTTCTCAATCCAAATGAACTTTTACCCATTCTAAGGGCACTTCCACTTCTATTGGAGCTATTGGAGTTGATAACGTCAACAATATAATTCTAAGAGAACTATCAGTTGAATCATATGACCTTCTTTGTCAAATGTTTAACAAGTCTATTTCCGATGGTATTTTTCTTCAATTTGGAAACGAGCTAACATAATATGCCAAACTCTCAAAAAAAAGGCGATTCCAGTCTGCCTTCTAATTATAGACCTATTTCCCTTTTAAGTACAATCAGTAAAGTTTTTAAACACGTTTTTCATCACATATCTGTCAATAATGTTCTAACAGGGTGTCAATCCGGTTTCCTACCTGGCGACTCAACTACCAATCAATTATCATACTGGTATCACAAATTATGTGAAGTTGTCGATTTAGGAAAGGAAGGTAGGATTGTTTTTGTGATATAAGTAAGACCTTTGATAAAGTATAGCATATGGGTCTTATTATCGAACAAAACTCTTTTGGAACTAAGGGTAATCTCCTAAACTGGTACAAAATTATTTGTCAAATAGGGGCCAGAAAGTTATTATTAATAGCGTATCCTCATCTGTTTGAAGAATAGAATCTGGCGTGCCACAGGAGTCTACTTTAGGCCCATTGCTATTCTTGATATACATAAATGACATTTTTCTTGGTCTCAATTTTTATACTAACCTTTTTGCTGATGATAGAAGCCTATACCATATAGTTGACAATCATGAATCAGCAAACGTTCTCAATGGCGACCTAATTAAAATCAATTCCTGGACTAAAAAATGGCTGTATGCCTTTAATCCTCTCAAACTGAATCTAACATTATATCTAGAAAGACCAACACACAAGTACACACTCCGTTATTAGTGCAAGGTCATGCAATTTCTGAAACATCCGATCACAAACATCTAGTATTAATTCTATCAAGTAATTGTTCATGTTCATCTCACATTGATCGCATTTAGGAAAATGCTGGAAAAGAATTAGCATTATGCGATCACTTAAATTTAAATTAGATCGCAAATCACTAGAAACAATGTCTGTATCTTTCATAAGACCTCTTATTGAATAAAGTGATGTTATTTTTGATTATTGTAATCAGAATGACAAACAAGAATTAAAAAAATATCAATTGAAACCCGAATGCATAGTTCCATGACCCACCATTAGCATACTTAACAATGATTACAGTTAGATTTTGTCCCACAAACTTGATGTTAACAAAAGAGCACATGTCATTGTTTTTCGGCCAAACCTATTTTTATTCAAATAAAAGTTAGGGTCAGTTAACCATCCATTGTAACTGGCGCTAACAAACTAGTGTCTTCATCCATTTTTTATAAAGAAAAAGTTTTTTTTAAAATTCCAAAAAAGCCTGTGTAAACATGAACTTATCCATTGTGAATAAATGGTCGATGTATTCACTGCGTTGAATTTCGCGGGTTAAATCACTTGCGCCGAGCATTGCAGATGTACTGATGAAATCATTAATGATATAATCATATCAAAAGCAAAACTCATTTGAATGCGTAAGGATATACCTCAACTATACAAAACAACACCAGTCTAGTTAATATGATTGATTGAATGGCGTATATTACAGTTGCTTTCTTTTTCTTCAATAGTATGTTCTGATTTTCACATAATGTTATGCAAACAATGCGCTGAATACGAACATGGAAAAAAGTGATAGGTCAGCGTGCTCGTTTTTTTATACTAGTCGTTGTATAAAGATGACAACCGTTTTAAATCAATAACTAAAATATACATCCCTCGTTAAAAAAAAAGAAATGAAAATATATACTAAATGTTGATTCAAAATAGTTCTATTCATCTGAATGAGTGGTTTAAATATCCTTAGGTACTTTATTTTTTACAGAAATGGAATAAAACCTATTTTATTTTTGGAAAAGGGAGAGAAAAAGTAAATTCAATGTTTGTTAATGTTCACGACAAATCCTTCAATGCATCTTTTTTTTTCAAATTCACTTCATCCAACCTTTTAATAGTTGCTTGATCAAAACAACAAATATATAGATTTTCGAGTTCATTTAGCAGATACTAAGCTGTTGCTATTGTAATTGTCTAATGTTAAACAAAAAAGGTTTATAATCTGTTAAACATACTTAATTCATTTCAAATTAATGACCTATTTGAAAAGGAAATGTGATAAATACAAACAGCATCATTAACGAAACAACCTTTTATGCGTATTAAGAGTGCACTATTTTGTGTTAAATTCGCGATTGTACGAAACAGTTTGATAGAAGGCAAATATTCTAAAGATGCAAACGAGCGGCGAGAATGCGAAATACGATTACGCTGTTTCTTTTAGGCGAGCTCATGTGTCTAGATAGTCTGATTGTCATCACATGTTAGTTGAATTTGAAAATCTGACAAATATTTAACTGTTTAATTTGATATTCAAACTTAAAAATGTAATTCTATAATTATCAGATTGTAGAATTGGATATTACGGCACAAGTTGTGAACATGGGTGTCGGTGTGCTGACAGCAAACCTTGTAATAGAACAACGGGCATCTGCTCCACCC
>CM037781.1:76851067-76873301 GCA_021229015.1 Solen grandis | reverse complement strand
TTTATCAATAACCATCAATACACACATGGTCACCCAATGCAGCATTCCGTGGATGGTTTCTCCATCATAAACAATAATGTTACAAATGGTAATGAATCTATATTTAGAAATATAAAACCTATATTTAGAATTTATATTTTAAAGTGCTGTTACATGACTTATCACATTCACACTTTCACATGCATTCACTTCGCTGAACTTATTAATCCCCCGCCGCGAAGCGGGAGGGGGGTTATAGGAATGCCCTTCGTCCGTCCGTCCGTCAGTCCGTCAGTGTGTCCGAAACACTTTCGTGTCCGCTCCATATCTCATGAACGCTTGGACACATTTTCTTCAAACTCGGCTAAAGTGTTAACCTCATTGAGCTGATGAAAGGCTAAAGTGTTAACCTCATTGAGCTGATGTGCAGAAGGCATGAGGCGGTCACGCTGGCTCAAGGTCAAGGTCATACTTGAAGGTCAAATGTTATTTTCGTGTCCGCTCCATATCTCATGAACGCTTGGACACATTTTCTTCAAACTCGGCTAAAATGTTAACCTCATTGAGCTGATGTGCAGAAGGCATGAGGCGGTCACGCTGGCTCAAGGTCAAGGTCATACTTGAAGGTCAAATGTTATTTTCGTGTCCGCTCCATATCTCATGAACGCTTGGACACATTTTCTTCAAACTCGGCTAAAATGTTAACCTCATTGAGCTGATGTGCAGAAGGCATGAGGCAGTCACGCTGGCTCAAGGTCAAGGTCATACTTGAAGGTCAAATGTTATTTTCGTGTCCGCTCCATATCTCATGAATGCTTGGACACATTTTCTTCAAACTCGGCTAAAATGTTAACCTCATTGAGCTGATGTGCAGAAGGCATGAGTCGGTCATGCTGGCTCAAGGTCAAGGTCATACTTGAAGGTCAAATGTTATTTTCGTGTCCGCTCCATATCTCATTCAGGAGTGTTCCCCTTGCCTTACACAGACCACTTCTTGACCTGGATTGCACTTCCACAGTGATTTATTGTACTCGGTAAATAATAGTATGTCATGTTCACAATCATACAAATTATTTCATGATATATAAAGTTTTTAATTGAGTTACACATGTACTTTGTGGTTACCTAACACATCCTATACTTCATTGATGTTCACTTTTTGTACTGTTTCCCATGTAAAACTTGTCAGTAAACTTTTAATATATGTGCCTCCGAATTCTGAGATTCATACATAACTCCGGAAAGTTAAATTGTCTTAAACTGATCTTCTATGTCTGCTACAACCATGCCAGGTTAAGGTGAACATAATCCTATGACCAAACAAATTCTAATATTTGGCCAGCGGCGGGGGATATAGCTGTCCTTTGGACTGCCTTGTATGTATTTGTTACCCTTAATTGGTGAAGATGCCATATTGCTGAATGTGACATGTGTTACTGCATGCACCATATCCTATATTTAACTTAGTTCCCTGAAGTGGCATTAATGACAATAGCATTTTCCGTGCATTGTGACCTAAATTGGTCAGGAATTAAAAACTTCGCCAAAGTTAATGATGGAGAGTAGAAAAAAAACAACAACTTTTTTCTACCAATTATCTGTGAACAAGCTACTTTAAGGCAGTTAGAATAAATCTGTAAAATCTGGAAAGGTCCATTGTTGCGTGTGGTCATAGTAGTAAATGACAGTACTTAAAAAGAATCTTGCATTTTGATAGTTATATGTACATGACTCTGAATGTTGTGAAATGGGATAGCAGTGTTGCAGGGGTATATATTACCACCATTGAAAGCTCTATGCTGTCATCAAAACAAGACTATGTATAAACAAGCCTGAATGCATGTATATAATCATCATCATCATCATCATCGTCCACTTATAGTCTGTCTTCCATTTCCTATTTCTTTTCTCTTAACTTTCATATCTATATTGTTTAAAATGCATCAAGACTGCCTATATAAAATTGAAAACTTTTACAGGCCTGCAATGCATTATACCAGTCTTTGGGCAAGTGGTCTTAAGAAAATTTCAACCACATTAGTTGTTCTCAAGGATATAACATTTTTCATGTACACAAAATTCTACATCTGTCATGTCCTTTTGCACTCTATACCTTTTTCAAGAAAGACCAATAGAGATTGGTAAAAAATCTTATCATTTCAGGACTATCCTCTGCGATATAAAGCCAATCTATCCCTGGACCAGGTGAGACACCATATACACCTGCGACCCAGGACAAGCCATCATGCAGCTACACTCCGCATCAGAAATGCAGCCACTATGGCTGTCCATAAGTTTTTCCAGGTCAGTTTCATCTGGCATATTTCTTTGTCAAAAATTCACTTGAAGCAAGATGAAAATGCTTCATACAATTTCTGTTATTGTGTTTATCAATTCATCAATAATTTCTTTCATATGTTATCACCTATGAAACTGAAGATGATGAATTTTGGCAGGTTTGTTATGCTATTTGGCAACAGATGACCTTGTCATGAAATGACTTTAACTTTAACTTCCAAAGCTGGAGAGGTCCATTCCTACATTAATAACATTCCTGCTTTTTATACGCCTGTACAAATTTTGTATGGACATATTATGTTTTCACCCATGGAGTTTGGGCGGGCGGGCGGCATCCTGTGAAGTGTCTGGAATACTTTTCAAAGAGTTTTTATCAGATCCTCTTAAAACTTGCTGACAATGTGTATGCTTCTTCCCTTTGAACATGGTGCATTTGAGGACAGCACATATTAGGGGCGTATGTTCCCTTAATAATTTTAATATAGGACCATTGTCATATAGATAGATCATAATTATTACACATTTTTTTTTGTGGAAATAAGGTCAGAAGATCAAACACAGTTGATTCTGAATCATTACATGCACTTTTTAAAACTAAGTTTTAATTTAAAAGAGACAGAACTTTGTAGAGATAAATATCAAACTCAACACAGCAGTTACTTTCTGTACAGTACAATAACTATTGTCTTCTTGCATATCATTTGATGACATTCAAATCAAGATAGAATCAAACTAGAGAATGTTTTTTTTAAATTCAAAAAAATTATATATTATATCTCGTAAATCTGTTATACTGATTCTATCTCTATGTCTTGGGTATTAGTAAAATATAATCTCTTGTAAGGGGAGATCACTGCATAGGAGATTGGAGAAAGTCATGTAAAGGGAGGTAATTTATGTTAAAGTTTGTAAATGTATTTCAGGATGACGGTTATATGTATATACACACGCCAATCATCACCTCAAATGACTGCGAGGGGGCAGGAGAAACTTTCCATGTCCAGGTATAAATTTAGATTATGTCTGAAAGAACTTAATTTAGTTTACTTTCATTGCAAATAATTTTCTGTGGGTCCCTTTTGCAATATTACTTGAGTTTTCTATGATCAGTTAATTATAGAGTAACCAGAACCCTTTTTGCCCTTCAGACTTAGGATTCTTATTTTTTCTTATGTAATAAATGAATAATGCCTTGCAATTTTTCCTTTTTATATACAAAGCACTCTGAGAAAACTGCACTCTCAGAAAATCGGAGAGCTCTAAATACTGGACGCTTTGTTTGGTCCCGAATTTTTCCTTTTTATAATCTATATTACTTTCCTCTGACAATACCGGATTCTGTACAATCCGAATATAGGACAGGTGATTGAGTCCCATTAAGCCCATTATACAGATAATTACCCTGACAACACCGGTCGGTCAAGGTGTAAAAAAACTGAATTTAGAATTATTTCCATTAATAAATACATGTATTTATGAATTAAATAAAATATCATTTTTCATTTCTTGAGTTGGGCTAAAAAGTGTAGACTCAATAGACAGATGAGTAAGGGCCCTGCACTATTATTTGTGTGTTATAGACAAGCAGTGAAGTGGGTGAGTCTATACAGGGGAAGGGGCAGATAACCATTGATTCCTCAGATTCAGGAGTTACTGCCCCTGGGGAGGATGGGACGGACAGCAGCAGGCAGTTGTTCTTCAGCCACCCAGTCTACTTGACAGTGTCTGGACAGCTGCACCTGGAGGCCATTACAGGGTTGGTACATAGGTTACTGTACAGTAGAAACTAATCATCACAGGGTCTGTATGTGTGAAGCTTTTGTTCCATTTGTCTGCATCCATATGTGCATTCGCATTTGAAAGGTATCAATACAAAAGACCTTTTCCATATGACTGCATCAGTATAAATATTTTAGAATGAAATGTTTTATTACATCTTACATTTTGAGTATGGGTGATTTGAGTTACTTACTGTTGCTGGTGGGTGCTGCGTGTTATTCATTAAATCTCAAGACACAGGCAATGGATAAGACATATTACAGATCATAGCAGAGAGTATGGACCATACCATCATCAATTGAAAAGGCTCAAGTTTTTTATGAGGCGTTGAAGTGTTATTTTAGATAAAGCAAAGAGCATTTGGGAGAGGTGTTGACTTTGATGGAGGGGACCCTAGAACCCATTGATGCAATACAGTGCCTGATCTTTAAACTGATGTATGCATCCCTTTTGCTAAGAATCACTCATGACTATTTAATCCTGAGGGTGTTTACAATAAGGATATGTGGATACAGACAGGAGGAAATTGTCTTCTTATTTCAACCTACCCTATATTTATTTGAGTAAGCAGATACAGATTTGGACAAATGGAAAAACAGCCTTGCTTTGGTAACGCCAGTCCCAGTTGCTTAGTAGTTAAAGTGTCTGCCCCATAAGTGAGAGATTATTTGTTAGATCCATGACCATGACATACCTAAGGTGTTCAGATTCTACTTGTATATCCCCCTTTCTTGATGCTCAGTACATAAGAGTATTAATTATCATTTTACATGCCTCTTAGGGACATAAAGTTTTGTTAAAGAATTGTCATCATTTCTAATGATTCCATTTTGTGTAAGTCTTATCTTTTTTGTTATTTTTACAATATCAGGGCATTCAAGAAAGCCTATTCATTTGGTCCAACATTCCGTGCAGAAAAGTCAATGGGCCGTCACCACCTAGCAGAATTTTACATGATTGAGGCAGAACTGGCTTTTGTTAATGATCTGGAGACACTGCTGCAGGTATGGTGTAAAATTTTGATGGCCTACAAATGTTTTAGCTGCATCTATTCTTGTTCCAAAAGGATTATGTTTAAACTTTGTGTTTATAAAAAACATCATAATGTTATATTAGCTAAAGAGGGTTTGTTAATATTGTACTTTGTGATACATAGGGAAATCAAATAAATAAGCAGGAATGGACCTTTCCAGCTTTGAAAGTAAAAATTAATGTCATTTCATGACAAGGTCATCTGATGCCAAATAACATAACAAACAATTATGGTTTTTTTTATAGATCCAGATCAGGCATAGATCACATGGTATCCAAAAGTAGCTACTGGATTGTCTGATAATTTGATATTAACAGTTCTGTAAACATTTGAAATGTCCATTGCACATTTTTAGTGTTTAACCCTTTCCCTCGTACAGACTCATTTTGACGCACTCAGTAGGTACCACATAAAGCCTGATCTGCAGAAAACCACAGTTAAACCTTACCAAATTTAATTATAAAGTCCTCATTTCCAGACCACTGAGGAGCAGTGAACAGCATAAAACCTGATCAGCCTGCGAGTTACTCGCAGGCTGATCTGGTTTTATGTTGTTCGCATGGGTCTTTTCATGGTTTCCTCTATGAGGGAAAGGGTTAATCTACATTTTAGTGTTTAATATGACACATTTAGTCAATAACCACTAGCTGCCAGAATTCAGTAGATAATTAAAAAAGGATCTTTTAATTTCAGTGAGTCATATTCAAAGATCAGTATATGTACTTCATTAGGAAATTACTTATGAATCTCAGGTATATCCCTGAAGTGTGATAATTTAAGATTAGTATTATGCAGCCTTAAATTTCATGACTGTCAAATCAGTGAAAAAGTAGAACAGGACTTTTACAAACAAAGGCAAGTGGACCTTGCTTTTAATACCTTATTTTGTTTTTAAAACTTCAGCAAGTACTTGGGCTGTAATAGTACAGATGTTTTGATCTGTAGGTAATGGAGAGACTAGTGAAGTCAGTTACAGAACAAGTGTTGACCAACCACAGTCCAGATGTTGGACTACTATGGAAATCCAGCCCACAGAACATGGAGGACACAGTCCAGGCCATCAGGAATAAACCATTCATAAGGTATTCATGTTGAAAAACCAGAACTGATCCACTTTTTATCACTCATTTACCAGTACATCATTTTATACTTTATATGTTAAACCATTGAATATCTAGATTAGACTTCAAGCAAACTTCAGTTCATTTTGTTCTCTCACTCTGTGGTGTCATTGCATATGTTCCCTAGATGTACCAGTACTTTTCCTCATGAATTAGTATTACCCATAATGGGATTCAAACCTGCAGTGGATCCGCAGGAATGAACAATACCATTTGACCACAGCAAACTAAGTTCCTGATAAGCCTGTGAATATTTGCAGGCTAATGTTTTCATACTGGACTCAATGCTGATTCTTTAAACAGGGTCAAAGCATTGATGTTGGATATGTATTTCCCGTTTCACTGTCTGCCTTTGAATCAAAATAAATCATTATTAAATGTACATTTATATGGTGATCTATTGACTTGTATTCCTGCTGTCTAGTACATTCAAATTTGAATATTTGGATTTGCAATTAAGTCATAGATTTTTTTTAATTATTGCATAATTTGCCTGAATAACATATGTGCTTAATTATCTTTATGCTGGTATTTTCTTGTTGTAATATGACAGGGCTGTCAGATACTGCTACTTTTCTCTTCCAACAGTTCATTAAATTTTTAGTAAAAAATAAATGAATTTATAATGTAATATTTCATTTCACATTCTATTTCAGGATGTCATATGCTGAGGCAATATCATTGCTACAGAAGAATACTAAAAAGTTTAAATTTGAACCAAAGGTTAGAATATATTCTGTTTTCATTATTATGATGTCATGGTCTTTTATTTTAAATACAGGATTGAGAGAATAATTAAAATTGGCCCTGTGTCAGTGCATCTACTCATCTTTTTGATCATGAGAACGTAAAAACAAAGCAATATGTATTCAGGCTTTTTTAACCAGATGATGGGGAAGGACTTTATTACCATATTTCAGGGGGAATAAATTACTTTCTAGATTTTGGAAAAGAAAAATCTTGGGGTATATAGAAAATTTCAGGAAAATTGCATGAATTGATAACTTTTTCAAAAAGGGAAGACGCCTGTGAATGATCTTTAATAAAGAAGGGAAAAAAGTCATGGTCTTTCTTGAGGTAAAAGACATTAAAAGTAAATTAACATATGGTCCATGTTTTTGCAGTATGGATGTGACCTTCAGAAGGAGCATGAGAAACACCTGGTCAGCAGCTGTAACAATACACCTGTGTTTGTCACTGATTTCCCCGGCACCCTCAAGCCGTTCTATGCCAAACAGAATGATGACAACACTACGGTAAGATTCTCTGAGACATTGTATTTACTTTTAGCTTAATTGACATTTGAGTAGTCTTATTCTTTATCTTTGTAATTATCTAATTGTGTATCAAATGTATGACTTATAAGGCTGAAACGGTACAGTATAGTCTGGCTGTACCACGGTACTTTGTCTTCTGGTATGGTACCCTGTACATGATCTTGTTTTGTATTGTATTGGCAAAGGTCGAAGAGTGGTCAGTTTTGGTAGAACTTAGCTAATTGGTCTAGATACCACTTCATAGCCAATGAAATGCAGTGTTATGTTTGGTCATTGTTGTTTCTAGTTACGAACAAAGCACCAAATGTACATCGTTTTAGAGTTACTGAGGCTACCCTATTCTACAGGTTGAAGGTTTAGAAGTATTTCAACTCTCATTTGAGTAGGAATCAAGAGCATCAAGATTTTCAGGTGGTTGTGTCATTACATACAACTTGAAAAAACACTTAGAAGTTGGTACTGTACCAATACCATGTACCTAGTACCATACCATACTGTGATGGTCTTGTACCGTTTCAGCTATAATGAAATGTAATAAGTATAGTGTTACAAGTATACATTCTGTATCAAGGATGATATCTGAATTTAAACTTTTGAGTATTAGGCAGTCAACTTTCAGTTATATTCACTCATCAATATATCCCTATGCATTATGGTATTACAGTCCTTTGATAATTAATTAAACTTTTTTCAGTTTATTTAATAAATAGTTGCAGTTTCATTACAACACTATATATCCATTAGTATGACATATGCAGTTTTAAAAAAACCTGACAGAGAAACTTATAAAATAATGAGAATGATAAGGAAGTTAATGAAATTCTGTTCAAAATATTACTAGTTTTACTGCAATAAAATAAAATGGCAAAGTATTATTGATTTAACTAATATATTGCATCTGACAATTAGAAAAATATTTGAAGAATTGTGTACAAGACATGTTAGGCCTAAAAAAAGTATTCTGTGTTTCGGGCAACCTGACCCTACCGAGCGAAAACCCACCTACCCTTAAGCTTTTAGCAGGCGTTTTTTGACCGCCAATTTGTCTGATAAGAATTTGTGATTTGTTCACTGTTGGTTTAAACATATTTATTCAATCATGTACATAGCAAGTTTACAATTTGACAATGCAGTTTTGGGATGGGGTTGGAAGCCGAAGCTTATTTAAACCTTCTCACTGTTATGACTGGGCTTAAAAAAAGGGTAAAAAAAAACCTCAATCCCTACCCTACCTAACTTTTTTGAGACCTATGCCTTAAACACAGATTTTTATACCCCCAGATACGAAGTATTTGGGGGCTGTATTGGAGTCACGTTTTTTTTTTGCCTAGGTTACAACAAAAATATGTATATAGTACAGCTCAATTAAGCATCTGACAGATGTCATTGTAAAATAGGTATATGTTATGCAGTACTTATTGTACTTTGATTCCATTATAAAAAGTTAGCACTTCACCAAACTGGCTGAAATAAGATAACTATAGAGAGCCAGTATTCACATTTGATACCTTGACATTGTATAGATTGGAATGATAAAGAGTTTTCTCTGTTTTTCGTACTTCTCCTGGCAGGTGGCAGCAGTAGACCTTCTGGTTCCCGAGGTTGGAGAATTGTGTGGGGGCACTCTGAGGGAACACAGGTACCAGACACTGAAGTCCAAGCTGAACCAGCTGGGAATGGCTCACTCATATGATTGGTCAGTATTTACTGGTGTACAAAATGTATGTTGTTATAGGCTGGAATACATATCAGCATGTCATCTGCATTATCAAAATATAAATTATACTATCATTTAAGATATCTTGAGTCTACAGCGCACACATAATGCATGTGCATACCTTTTTCACCGGGTTTCCTGAAGGACTAATCTAGTGATTGATTTTGGCAAAGTCTGCAGGCGGATTGACAGGTGGACATCAACTTTCTTTGTCTGGACCCTACATTTGTCATGCATGATATTTCAAAATAACTTGATTCAGTTGTCAGCATGAAGAGACTTTTAAGATTGAAGGTCAAATATTGATACACTGGCCTGTCCATTTGTAACTTGCACATGCATTGAAGTATTTAAAAAAAAAATGATAAAATTTTTCAACATGATTAGACGATGTGGAGACACATGACCCAGAGGCCTATTTCACTAAACTTTAAAGGGAAAAAATCTTCATATACTCGTATGTAAATTTACAATTATAAATAAGTAATTTTTTGCGATTATTTTTTTATTTGGGTCATGCAGGCAAATAGGAAATCTTTTTTTGTTTTATTGTGCAAACAAAAAATTTGTAGGATCACTGCAGGATAGCATACTTGCGACCAAGATCAAATTTATTTGTTCAAAGGTTAGTGAAATGGGCCACTGGTTCATAGCTCAATGGTTATGGTCACATTTCAAGATTAAAGGTAAAAATTGATACAATAGGCTTTGTCAGGGATGTAACTTCCTCATTCATGGGTGGATCTTTAACCTTTTTTGGCACAGTTCCATGGGTAACTTTTTACAAATTATTTCAGTCAGTAAAAAAAATCTGGTCTCTATGGATGGGACTAGTTTGCCTTATATTTATAATAGCGAAAACTTTAAAAATCTTGTTCTACAAACTTCCTGGCCAGATTACTAAGATGTTTTTAAAAATAATTTCGATCTGCTTTAGAAATATGGCCTGCAGGGCAGGGCTAATTTGCCTTATATGTATGTATTGAAAAAATTGATTTTCTTACTCTCAAAAAGAATTAGCCAGATCGTAAAATATTTCGGTACAGATATTCTTTTGGTACCTCTTTTTCAAGATTTCTTAAACTATTCTGATCCATTAATAAAACATGGCCACTTAGGGTGAGACTAATTTGCCTTATATGTAAGTTGTATATAGGGAAAACTTTAACAATTTTTTTCTCAAATTTCAAAATATTTTGGCAAACATTCCTTTGATAAAAATCTTCTCATAAACTACTGGCTAGATTTAAAATATTTTGGCACAGATGTTCTTTGGGTAACTTTCTACCAAGATTGCTCAAATTTTTTCGTTCTGTTAAAATACGTAGCAGGGCTAATTTTTATTGTATGTATAAACTTTGAAAATCTTCTTGTCTGAAACCAAAAGTCTAGAGCTAAGATATTTTGTGCTTAGTTTTTGTCTTATGGTCCTCTTTCAGGATTGTTCAAATTATGCCTCTGGGTTCATAATTGTTCATCAGACATTACTTCCATAGGGAAAATTGTGGAATTTCCACATTTCATGTTCATGCTTCCCGGGAAAAAGACTAAAAAATATGACTGGAAAAAACATACCCCACATCATGAATTCTAGTAAATTTGTAATCAGTTTTATAACAAAAAGTGTTTTTTTACATAAAATAACTTGTAATGTCACATTTACTATGCCAAGCTTTAACAAGGAATTCTAAATAACATCAAATCAGAAAAAATGACATAATTATGTTAAAGGCACATAATGGAGATTATATGGGCTAATAAGAAAGAAGGGAAAAAATGGGTGGGGGAAATGATAGAATATCAATTTATATCGCAAGATAAATTAAGTTTATTTTTAAAAAAAAAAAAAATTTTCTTAGTCTCTTGTGAAATAAATTATCTTGGTAGCTATTAAATTATAAAAAAAAATAATCTTTTTTCTTGATAGTGCAGTGCAAAAACACATTTAAAATTATTTTCTGATACAAATGTGTATATCGATTCATCAGTAACATGACATTTACAGAATAAATTCTCTGTGTTTCAGGTACCTTGACCTGCGAAGGTATGGATCAATACCCCATGGAGGGTTTGGTATGGGGTTTGAGCGCTACCTGCAGTGTATACTGGGTATAGCAAACATCAAGGACACTATTCCATTCCCCCGCTGGGTATCTAAGTGTGATGTCTAGTCTTTGATCTGATAATTAAAGTCGAGAAACCACAGTTGGTATTATTTGACTGCCTTGAGAACAGCTGTAAAATTACCTCTAGATTGCTACAAGCAACTTACAGCATCCAAGGAACAGCAGCATGGTTTCCTGGTTGGTATTATTTGACTGCCTTGAGAACATCTGTAAAATTATCTCCAGATTGCTACAAGCAACATACAGCATCCAAGGGACAGTAGCCTGGTTTTATACAGCTTGCTGCAGCTGTTGAGGTGTTCATCACAATGTGGCCCTGCAGACAGACAACCTCCGACTTGCTAAGTGGCTGTTGACGCCTGGGTACCCCTCTGTTGATTCTGGACCTTTCCCAATGTTAACAGGATTATTCAGATCGAGACATTACTTTATCCAGTAGCTACACTGGGATATCATGTGATCAAGGACTGGTCTGGTTTACAGGAAAGACAACCCTTTTTGTTTATGATACCGTTTTCATGAGGGGAAAGAAATCTCTTACCAGTAGGTACTGGTGGGCCTTAACCCTTTCCCTCATATAGACTCATTTTGACGCACTCAATAGGTACCAAATAAAGCCTGATCTGCAGAAAACCACAGTTAAACCATACCAAATTTAATTACAAAATCCTCATTTCCAGACCACTGAGGAGCAGCGAACAGCATAAAACCTGATCAGCTTGTGAGTTACTCGCAGGCTGATCTGGTTTTATGCTGTTCGCACAGGTCTTTTCATGGTTTCCTCTATGAGGGAAAGGGTTAAACATAATGGCTCGAAATGTGCATTTATAGATTGGATAGTACATGATTGCAACATTTTCAGTGAAAACAATTCTGCATATTTAAGGCTTTCATAGTTGTTTTTTTTTTTCTAATTTATAGCTGAAATATAAAGCCATTTTTATTACCCTCTTCCTTATTGAAATAAAATATAGTTTCAACACTGTTGTTTATTTCATTCAGTTCCTCATTTAGAAAAATCTGCTCTTCTGTATAGAAGAACAAATATGAAGAAATTATTAATAAAGGCTGAACAATTTTTTTTCCGATTTGTTGAAGGATGTAATAACCTTTGTGTGGAAGCGCTTACATTTTCTTTTGAATAAGCAGAATACTATACCAAAAATGTCAAAATTGATTTGATACCAACAATATAATGATGTCAATACTTTAAGGCCAAAAAAACAACAAAAAAAAAACAGGTCGGTTTCTGGTCTCCAGCAAATTAAAAAGAGGGTCAGTAGGTTGGGATTTTTTTCTTCTTAATTTTAATGAAACGAAAGGTAAAAAAAGGAAAGATTTTTTTAAAGGCGGAAAGGTAAGAAAGCGTAAAAAAGCGGGTCGATGGGGCGGCCAGAAACCGAACTTTTGCCTAATAAAATTTAACACACAGTCATGTTTTACTTATCATTTATATTTGAAAATAAATAGACTTTATGACAGATTACGCGAAGCAATATAATCCTAGAATTCGGAATATAAACGATAACATATTTACAGTTATACTGCCACACTGCTTTCCCTTTGACATTGTATTTTGGACAAGCTTCCAGTTTTATTGACGGTCACTGCAGTCACTGGCCACCGCAACTAGCTTCTCTCCCCTTCCCCCTGCTCATACATACACTCATATTTTCTCCATATTAAGACCTCGCAATTCATTTTATGCAATATATTTTTTTTATTTTTAATTTTAAACGAAATAGAAGCATTTCAAGCATTTCATTGGACGATAAGTAGGATAAACTGTAAACATACACACATGCATACACTTGAAAAAGAACTTAACTGTTTCCATCATTGTTTTTGTTCTGGAAGATGACTGTATTTGTAAAGGGCTCCTAAAGTCCTCATTTCCAGACCACTGAGGAGCAGCGAACAGCATAAAACCTGATCTGGTTTATGCTGTTCGCATAGGTCTTTTCATGGTTTCCTCTATGAGGGAAAGGGTTAATGGACACTGGATAGTCCTCCGCTGCATTTGCTTATTTGAACTTAACACATGCAGAACCATGTTGTTATAGCAACAAACACTTAATTTAAAAGATAAAAAAAATGTTTTAATAAGGAAGGACAAAAAGTCCTATGTGATATTCCATATATAATTAAAATGAACTACCTCTAGAGGGAGGTGCATGTAAATTGACGAAAAACGCGAAAACAGCACATTACATAAAATAGAGAAACCTCCTTCAATGAAACCATTGGTCGAAATTTTACCCGTATATACTGAGAAATGAACCAAGGAACTTTGCATTTTCACTTCTCTTCATTCAGGCCGGTCATTGGTCAAGACACATTGCCTACAAAATGATACTATAGATTTTTAAGTCAAATGCTATGTCCAAGACCATTAGGAAAATAGTTGTGTAAATTTAGTTAGGTCTGGATAAGTACCTTTAAACAACAAAATGTCGAACATACTACGTCATGACAATCTTGTCTAAAATGTGACGACTAATATTTTGAGAAATTTGCCTAGAAAGACGATGGATCGACAGCCGAAAGTGCACTTCCAAGTTCAGTAGATGTAAACAGTTGTGAAATCATCTGCAGACATGTTCGGCAATATCAGTTTTCAGTGCTCATAACCAAATGTCTTCGCGTAATGAAACCAAGGCGTCAAATGTAACAGAGGAGTCCCTCTCAAAGTGAAAGACAGACAAACAGATACACTTCCCATCAATGTGTGTTTTCATGTGTGCGCCAGTCAGTTGCGAACAACGTTTTGAGACGTTTCTTATAACCAGGCAACATAGCAATAGAAACAACTAGTTCACACTTGCACCAAAGCTGTACCTCAAGGTGTTCGCGTCAATATCGCAGCTTCATATATTGCAGAATTGTGAATGGCACTTTTGTTGGGACACGTGTATCTAAACACTTCAGACAGCTTCCTGTATAGATGAAAAAACACATACACATACACACACACAGAGAAGACACGAGGAATACAGCCAACATTTGTGTCTGCATTTGGAGAATAAAAAGTAAATTCATTCCAATTATACGGAAGTCTGGATACATTGCCTCGAGCGATTGGCATCCGTATATACTGATCGAATTACGTTTCATAGAAATCAAATAAATTATATCTAAATCAAGACAACAAATCAAGTTTGATAGATTTACAGTATATTTATTCATAGTCTATTGACCACTTAAATGTATTGAATTGTCTATATCCGTAGGCTTCCTAGCAATATAATGTTTTACAATTGAGAAGAAAGTTTTAGTTAATAATAATTTCCTTAGACTTGCAGTAAACATGTAAATGTTTTATATTGTCAAAACCTGCAAGTCATCTACGTGAGGATTTTTTTTATATAAAATTTTAGTTAATTTAACCCTTACCCCTTGTAGACACGTGCAGCTTTGAGGCATTGCTGAACAGAACAGACCCAGATCAGACAGCTCCTTCCAGGGTCTTCTCGTGCAATATCTTCGCCCAGTTTTACAATATGCACGGCAAAATTTCCGTTGTTTCATATTCCATTTAAAGTGCTGTTAATTCATCAAGTCATATATCTCTGAAGTTAAGTATTATCACTATGAAGATCCATGGTAGGGGACCGGTCATTGAATCAGAAAGTTTAGAAATCTCTCACCATTAAAAAAATGTTCTTGCTGATGTTCTAGTGTTGGTTAATGAAGGGATATAGATCGACCTTACATGATCAGGGACAAAGGCATTGAAACTCTTTTTAGCAACAACAAATGTAAAGTGACGTTGATAGACTGATAGCCATTCAATGCGCATGTCCCCCATCAGACGTACGTATGTAACCAGGGAGTCGGTGGTAGTGAAGCTGGGGAGATAACCCTGTTCAGACGATCAGATTTGACAGAAACCATTATATGAATGATGATGAATAACCGAAAAAGTCACACCCACCAACACAAAGTGGCACACGGCCAGCCATTTCTATCATTGGTACTCTTTTGTTTGACATTCTGAATAGTGATTTATGTGTCAGTGCTTTAAACTGTTCATCACTTGAGTATGTTTATGTCAGATTCTGGTGTTTAATCTCATTTTGATTTCTCATTTTCCATTTGTTATCTTATTACTACTCAACAATGAAATATCTGTATTTCATAAATATATATACGGACAAAGCGTTCGCACTTTCATACAAATCTAACCGATTTTCAGACCGTTATATCACTGATAGGAGTAAAATATACGCACTTACCCATCGACTAAAAAGTGCCATACAAAACAACCTTTACTAAGCATGTAGCGGTTCCCGCCATAACTGTTTAAATTAATATCTTCTTCAAAACGAGGCCAGTAGAATTGTCTTTTTTTTTTTTTTGAAATTACATGTTACAGCACTGAACTACATTTTGGTAACAATAATCATCACAGAAAATATACATAAGATCAGTAAAATATACACCGTTTAAGGCTGTATTTCAGGAGAAATATGATTTAAGTCATCAAGCAAATTTACATAAATAGTATATAACACATGTTAGTACGTGAAACTGCATCAGAATAACAAAAAATAGGGTTTATGCGCTTTTTGGTCAATTGTATAGACAACTTATTTTCTTATGTGGCATAATTTCTTTCTTTGACTAGACAGAACTATAAACAATTTAACCTGTGAGTGAAATATCACCATATCTCTTGCAGTCATGAAAAAAAAAAGCCCGGGACACGTTTTTTTTTATCAATCATGAAACATATAATCGTTTAGCTAATTGCTAATTTAAGTACTTCTTTGTGATGTAATTTCATTCAATTTTATGTGTGTGGCTCTAGCGGTGAAATGTATCCAAATGGAATTAATCAAAGGGAACAGAAAATGGATATCTAAGTTTTTCATATATGATAATTTAACTTAAACTGGCTGACTGGCTGATATAAGCTAAAGTCAAATATAATCAATGCACTATACCTGGCTATTTTAAGATTCACGCACCATACATTACTGGCTATTTTTAGAATGAAGTCATATATATATATATATATGACTTCATTCTAAAAATAGCCAGTATATATATATATATATGTCACTAAACTGAGATTGACTATTTACTGGTAAAAGTCATGTTGGTTTCCTTCAAAATGTAATTTATATGGAAAGAAATAAATATGTCAAACTATTCATGGTTATACAAGAAAAATATAAAACCGCACTTTATCATGTTTTACTGAAACCGTGAAATAAACCTATTTACATATATTAACATTAAAGTTACAATTGATTAATCGTGAGTACGATTACAAAAGACATTATCTCACGTGAGTATATCGGGGACATATTGCTTTTGGGTTAGAGTTACCCGTTAGAGAGACGTCCAGCTAAAAGGAAGACCGAAGACCCCGAGTGCACAGACGTACCCGGATGTAACCACCGACCCATGAATACCACAAGCTAACACACAGCGGTACAAACTGCCCGCAGCGGTTACTTCCCCTTATCCGAAGAATAAAGGGGAGATAACTGCGTGGAGACTTGACTTCAAAAGCAGTAAAACATTATTTTTATCTTGATATAAAAATTGGATTCCAGGAACTACATGCATTTATATCAAAATGATTCCATATAAAAAAAAAAAAAAAAAAAAAAAAAAAAAAAAAAAAAAAACCTTCCGTATAAAACATATTTTGAACAAAGATGAATATATACATACTGGAGTAATTATATTTGAAGGCTTGAACCGACTTTGATTAATATAGACATTTCCGTAAACACAGTATCAGGTAGATAGGAAAGCCTTTGATATGATATCAAGGAAAGTCAAATAAAAGATGAGAGGCAGACTGAACTCCAATTTAAGACAGGAAAAAGATGGGGGAACTCAAAGCCTTCGGGGAGCAGTTATGCGATGCAGCCTACACGTTGTTACAGTCGGATGTCGGCCGACGCCAAACTACAGTTATATCGTTATTACTTGCAGATGAGGCCAACAAAACGCAATGTTTCTGTCCAATTGTTGTCTGCAAAGGAATAGAACCACAAGCTCATTTTAATGGGAATTTCTTATGAGTATAAACGTTAAGGCTACACTCTATTATGTTGATTTTAATGTCGTAGTAATACGCATTGATCAGTTGTTGTTGTTTTTTCTCTCACAAAAGTCAGGGCGTGTGCGATCATATTTCTAGAAACCACTTGCATAATACGTTCCATGTCATGGAATACACTGATTAGTCTTTTTTTCTGTATAGCATATTGCAAAATTTTTAATTTTCGCTGAGTACTAATTTTAGTTGATTTGCTGGAGGGTTACATCCATGAATAGTAATCCCAAAGGAAGTCGGTTATTTAAAGGACTTTCCGAGAAGAAGACCCCACGAATTAATGAACTATTGTAATTCCATCGAGTACATAAGCAGCGAACTTGAATGTCAACAGTATACTTCAATGCTTCTGGAGATACAGCAGAAGGCACATTTCAGTTTATATTGTCTAAAAGAAAAAAAAAAATCTCTCTCTCTCTCTCTCTCTCTGTTTAAAACATATGGTTGTGGAAGAAAAATCGTATGCTTGTTTGCAAGGACCACAATATTTCTTGTCAATATATATTTAGTAACATGGATTTTTTTGACAGATATCATTTTTCCTTGGTAAAAATCACGCTATAGACATTTGGCAATTAAGATACCACATCAAGTCAATCTAATTTGATAGCGGAAACACCAGACCCGAAACTACCTTTGCATCGATCGCCAATTAAGAGAGTACTAGTATTTTATTTTCAGCAAGAGCTCGAATCCATGATAACGTCTGCAAGGTAATGTCCGAAAGTAATTTAGAAAAGACAGTATAAGACACTGGTTGTATTTTGGATTAATGTCGCCCAGACTATCGGAAGGTGGTTTTATTTGTGTGAAAATATCACAAGTATGAGGATACAAATCACTTATTGAATAATGCGATGTGTGAAATTCATGCACCTAAATTAACATTGGTTCCCTTTTCAGTTCCGGCTGATATATCGGAAACAGAAACATATACCCCCCCAAAAAAACTGTTTAACACACGTTTTACATCAAGATAAGTTATCAGTCCATCCAGTATATCTGAATTCTAGTCTTCCAATATAAATTGGATAACCAGTAATTCAGGGCAGGCATGTACATAAACCAATATCATGTTGCATGCGCCACGTGACCAAGACTTCAATCAATTTAACTTAATTTATTGATCTTCAAAATTTGAATTAGATGTACGTCTCACAAATGTAATTTAAATGCCAATATCTAACAATTGTAAGCATATTAAATTTGCATATCTTATATATACAAGATCTATTTGGCCATTATCGGCTATGAAAACGATCGATAACGTAAGTGAGCTTGAAATATGTTCTAGATTACTGTATTAATTGACAATAGTTCAAATTAAACTTCAATTAACAAGTAGTTGGACTTAGACCAAGAGAGTAACAAACAAAATGGACACACAGTCAAAACAAAATGAGGCAGAGAAAAAGATAAGTGAGTTTCTGGAAATGCAAATTATTATCATTTTATTGAGGTGATATTGACTGAATTATATGGAGGTCAGAGGTAAGTCCAGAATACGTGCTGGAGAGGATGGTCAAGGAGTCTAATGGAAGTCTGAATGTCGGGTTTGCCATGGTAATAGATCCTGCTGTGTCTCTAAGTCTTAGCTATACAACTCCTATCTCAATATATGGCTGTACTCTTCGCCGCCCTGTATACCCAAAATAACCAAAGCCTGTGTGGAATTATCAAAAATAATCTATTAGAAAAGATTAATTTTTATGTCATTTGAAAATATTAATGTTGATTGTATGCAATTTGTTTTGATGATTTAAGATTCAGCCCGTTTGTCATTTGCAATTAGATGTATGCTTATAATAATGATATATTATTCCAATGGATATCTCCAATTTGTATTAAATTTATATGACTTGTTTAATAAAGTCAGCTATTTACATATTGGTTATGTGATCTCTCTACACGAGTACGTATTAACATAATGCAGTTTGATAGCCACCCGCCTTGAAATAAGTAAAGGACAATAGAATAGTAAACTCATCGTTCTCGTAGTACGTCTTGATACTTACCATGTCTGTGTGTTTCTATTATACATGTACATAACAGCAGCGTGTGGATTTATTTATTGTTTTATAGTTTGGTTAAAAGACATCCCAGCAGTTGAAAGTATGATATCCTACTGATGGCTTATTTTACTGTAGGTGCCTGATGTACTTGAAAATCCGCATAACTGGTGTGTATTATATTGCTTCGTTTAATTTCGTCCGCAGGGACCAAAACTACATTTAAGTTGTCTGTTGAAGTAAAACGAATATACATACATTTTATAATTATAAAGATAAGCATTTGCATTCTGGCTCAATAACCTATTTCTTGCCCGTTGATTCACTACAATGATAAATGCAGTTTATATAGAACTGGTTTTACAAAGATGCCGTCTCTATATTTCTTCATTTAAGGAATACGTTTTATTAATTTACTGAACAAGGCGTAACTCTGGTCGAATGTTCTTCAGTATATTCCATGATATTATTTGTTAAACCGCCCGACTTTACTCGCAACTATGGTACATCTTTAAAACAAATTCTAAAATGCGTCATGATTGTAGTTAGAAAATCCTTACATGCACTCACTTCGGACATCGGAAGTCGGTCCAATGGTATTAAATAATTCGACATTATTGTTAGTTGTCAGCATTGAAACTATAAGCGATGAATCTATGCTATAGGGGAATCGTGTCATTGATTATGTCATTTCTGTGCAGTCAAACTATTATTCTTGTCTAGTTACTCATTTTTACACTTGGATGTTTTACTAATAAATATGGATTGGCATATAAAAAATGCATCAATACTATGTAAAATTCTTCATTAAGACAAAATATCAGATCAACCAATATATCCAAATTCTAGTCTTAAAATATGTGACTCGGGGCATATATACCGATATCATGCTGCATGTGCCACGTGACCCAGGTTTCGATTTGCGTAACTTCAAAATTTAAATTGTATGTGCGTCTTACAAATGCATTTTAAATGCCAATATATAAAAATGTTTGCATATATCTTATATACAGGATCTAAATAAAAGTTATCGCTTTGGTCATCTGGCTCGCAGTGATATTTTATTTGTTCATGCTTGGTCGACATTATGAATGATCCATAATGTTACTGAATTATAATGATCTGAATTATTGTATTGGTTTCAGAGTAAGTACCCTTTTACGTGTCGGCCACCCATACAGGATGAAACAAAATGAAGCAGAGAAGTTTCCGGAAATGCAATCATTTTTCTTTAGGTGTTATTGACTGACATTTTGGGGTCCATTTGTTAGTGAGAATAATATGGAGGTCAAGGGTAAGTCCAGAACACGGGTTGAAGAGGATGCATATCTGAATGTCGGGTCTGAAATGGTAATAGACCCTGCTGAGTCTCCGAGTCTTAGCTATAGGCCCCTATCTGAATATCTGCATTGAATCTACATTCTGTCACATTGCATCCCTTAATATTTAAAGCTCATGTGACATTATCAAACATAATCGATCAGAAGCAATGTACTAGTATGTCATTTACAAATAGAATTGTCAATCATATACAGTTGTTTTGATGATTGAAGATGCACTCATTTGCAATTAATTAGATGTTGGTTTAAAACTATTTGATATATCAATTCAGTGGATATTATTAGTTTCTTATCATGAGAAACAATCTTAAATATGAAAATTATTTCCCAAATTTGTCATTAAACTCGTGATAATGATTATTTGATATGATAGGGTAAGAAATTTACTAGTACAGTCACGTGATCGCTCTACACGAGTTTTTTTTTTCAGCATAAAGCGTTTAGTTAGACACCCAGAAAACTGGAAAAATAGTAAAAGAAAACTAATTCCAATGTCAATTAAAAATTAGAAGATGTTATAAGCACAACTCAATCTTATGATATATTCGTCTACCTAAGATGTTTTAGATACATTCTTTTTTAAATTATATTAAATGTAATTACATGTGTATATTTATATACAATTAAAACCTCAACTGTGTAGGTAAGCACTGATACCGTATAACTGTGTTTTTTTTTCTGCTGGTACATTTATTTTGTGGTTTGGGACCTAAAATGATATAAACTTATTTTTGCGCATTTATTTTTTGCGGATTTCTAAAATGAAGTGAAACTCACTCCTTTACAACAGTACTGCAGTTTTAAAGCCGACATCGGTATTTTCCACTTGGGGGTGAGGTTAGCTCTCGGTATGGTGTTGAGGTCTTGTTTTTAATATTGATATTTAAGTCAGAGCAGTATGTGTCTTATGTAGGCATAGACATCAAAACGTGACATGATATCAATAGGAAAAGCACAATAAACAATTGCCTATAGATTTTAAATTTTAGCGACATTTGAACGTGTTCAAATAACATGTAGGTTTTTCTCCCAGACAATTTAAGATAAATTCAATTTATTCTGAAACATACTAGTTACTTTAGATGTTTTGAATAAGCTTTTTCAGCAAACAATGGCAAATAAGTAGATTACACGTCTAGAGATGGATTCCCTTAAACAAAATGTGGTTCTCAATTATTTTTTTATCTCAATTCAAATTCTTGTTCTAGGCATTGTCATTCAATTTATTGAACATTTTTGTGTTCAGGAAATAATTGTAAATGATATGCATGAAAGGAAACACGTTTCAATATTACTATCAGATTACTATCATATCTTGTTGTTATTATCACTTAGATTACTGGAATATTTCGTTCTTCTTACATGTAAGAAATAAGACTAATGGATTAACTGAACTAAGGGGTATATCATGGTGTTTGTCATTTCATATACTCAATGATATAATTCATGAAACTGTTCGATTTGCAATCTTTTGATCAA
>CM037781.1:76820683-76850967 GCA_021229015.1 Solen grandis | reverse complement strand
TTTTTTTTTTTTTTTTTTACTCTCTCTCTCTCTCTCTCTCTCTCTCTCTAAGTAACTATTACATAGTGACTTTACATATTTGTTACTATCTAAATCTGTAAGAAAAGCATGCTTTTGTCGCTCTTTAATGTTATTGTTCACTTGTCTTTATTTGTGTAAAGTATGATGCAGAGACTGTATATATACAATAGGAATAACTGCTTGTTTTATGTTTTAATAGCTAAAAACACTTAACAAAGAAATTATTTATCCAAAGGTTATTTTGTTGACATTAATATTTGCCAGCACATGTATTTATCTATTTTTTTGTTGTTGTTGTTGTCATTATAACGTTACATAAATTGATCATGCTAGGTTTAAGTGTGTGTGTGTGTGTGTGTGTGTTGAAAATAAACAATGTCTTTCTTGTATTTATTTATAAATTCAAATATGTAATCCCCCACTCTGACACAGCATGTCTGCTTTAAATAATTGAAAAATGCCTAACAAATTGATCTATGCTACAATGAACTTAATCTTATTAAATAAGACCGAAATTATTAAACAAATATTAATATATATATGTGTGTGTATAACCTATGTAAAACCCCATGTTGTATTAATGTAATACCTGGGTGAATAAAAGGTTTTGTTCTGTTCTGTTCTGTTCTGATTAACTTAGAATTAACTTTGGAGAATACCAAGTATTTTTTTTTTGTTTTTTTTTTTTTTGCTTATAACCAAAAAGAATTACCTTTTTATTTTTTTAAAAAACAAAATCGTCAATTTTTCACACCTGAAAGTTCATCATCCTGGCAGTTAATTAGCCCGCTTTAATTCAAGATTTAAAAAATTCATACATGTAGAAAAAAGGGAATTAAAAATTTCGTTGAGTACATTTAGTCGAAGTGTGTGTGTGTGTGTGTGTTTTGAGGGGGGGGGGGGTGGGGCTCGAGTGAAAATGTTACGATGTCAATAAATTTAACGTCCAACTTAGTTGTTGCTGTTAGGGGCAGATTTTATACCTATCTATTTCTTATGCTATTTCTGAAAACTGCATCTATCTAATGGTTTATGGTTTTAACTGATACAAACTTTTGTTAATTGCCTATTTTTCTTCAATTATTAGATCGCTCGTCAGACGACGTGCAAATGTCTCTGAATCAGTGAGCGTGCCACTTAAGTCCTAACCACAAGCTTATCACACAGTTATGGACACTTGCCGATCATTAACAGGGTGGCATTAGACAAAAGAAGTCAGACTGGTCAGGTGGTTATGCGAGTGGTTCAGTATGAAGGGTATGGGGAAAAACCGGTACGCGGTACCCGGGACGCCGTATTAAACATATAGTGAAATGGATTACCTGTATATCGTTATCACAGGTGTCATAGGTAGGGGGTTATAAAACTTAGAGATGTAGATTTTAACAAACACGTTCACACTTACGTTAGTAGTGTATAAAAGACAGATTGGCAGACTACTTGCAGCAGATGCAGCACCGAAAGCACGCTATGACGTCATTAATTAGAACAATGGCCTATTGTTTAGGGTATGGCATAATCCCCGACCTCACCCCTTTAACGAGGTCACGTGACATTCTTGATAAACCGCAATATTTATTTTTAATTGTCTCCCTAAACAACGAATAGTAATGACCTATTGTTTCGGGTATGATATAATTCCCTTATCCACCCCTTAAACGAGGTCACGCGTCTATCATTTTCGAGGATAAGTAAACCGCAATATTTATTCTTTTATAATATCGTATTGTTCTTCGGGACAATTAATGAACTACGTCATCGATTTCGCTATTGTCGCAGAAGCATTGAATGAGCGACGTTAAATAATGAGTATTGTCTCTTCGAATAATAACGTATTTACTGAACAATTAAACAACACTATCCAGAATACCTCGCGCCGTATAACGGACACATTCCCCTTAAACAATTCTGTAAACATAATCTACACCCGTAACACCCGTATCGATCGGCTATCACCTATTATTGACCTAAGGCCTTACGAATCGCGGACTGAAGGAATGTTAACCACTCTCTCACCCGTACTCGGACGTATAACTCTGCGTTTACTAAACCGAGCATTCGAAATCGCCTCTCTTTACGTATTTTGCTCTTTTTTCTACCGTTTCTGTCTTTCTCGTCATATTTCTCCGTAATACGCGTGTCATGCGTATGTTTTGACAATCGGTGTGAAATCGCGGACTGAACGATTCTCACCTTTTTATGTCTAATTCTTTAATCACAACCAACACCCACAGCGGTATTTGATCCACGGCGAGTTAATCCGACTTAGTCAAGCGTCGATAAACGGGTATTTGCGGTTTTTCATAGGGCGGGATAGTCGCTTTTGGCATTGTCCTACGCTACGTTGGTCACTTTCTCCGTGTAAGTAATCGGGAAAGTTTATTTATTTATATATTTATTTATTTATTTATTTATTTATTTATTTATTTATAAAACGTAACGCGTATACAGCATTGGTTATTCGCTGTTTCACAAGAGTATTAGTAGTTTGTTGTAGTAGAACAAATACGTAACACATATATTTCAGGCGGTTATAACGCTATACAAGTTATAATTTATTCAATAAATGCATGCAATGTGTATTATTTGTTGCGATATTGTCGGATACGTTATATGTTGTTCAATAAATGCCTGTACTGTGTATTATTTGCTGCGTCATTGTCGGGTGTCATTCAATGTAATGTCATTTAATTAAGAGTATTTTATACGTTATGTCAATCCCACTTTATATGTTCTTATTCAATAAAAGTTATATTCAGAAATAACAAAATATTCTCTCTCTCTCTCTCTCTCTCTCTTTCATAACGCTTTTCTTTCATTTTTCTTCATCTTTCTTGTAATATTTCCTTTTCTGTGTATACGCATTGTCGCTAATTATATTTCTCTTTCTACAATATTATTCGTAGGATTTTACCGGTCTTTATTCTCTCATTAAGACTTCAATTCCAGTAAATAAAGTGGAACTTCGGGTGTAAAAATGAATAAATACAGCATTCGTGTGACGAACAAGTCCTAGCAATAAATATGAAAACAAACTTATCTTGTATTTTGATTTTATATGTAACCATGATGAGACTTTCATAAAGATTTATTAATAACACCTGTTGCGGCACTGAACCGTCGCGAGTTAATCCGGCTTAGTCTAGCGACGAAAAACGGGAGAGAGCGCTTTTTCATAAGGCGCTGTAGTCGCTTTTTATTCATTTTTTGTCAAAATCACGTTGTTGAAGTAGTAACAGAATAGATGTTGATGTTGTTGTTGTTGTTGTTGTTGAAGTTATGAAATTTGACTTAGTTATACTGAAATTATTGGTTATATTTACGCTGATTAACGGGAGTATTAGTATCGATTGAATGAATCGGGATCTTGTACATGTACTGTAACATAGTTGTAGTAGAATTAGTAGTGGTGGTAGTTGATGATATTGTTTTTGAAATAATGTTGATATTAATGCGCTCGAATAATTCGGAGCTAGGAGATGTTGCCGCAACGCTTCTTTACATTTTGTATTTGTAGTTTTTCATAGTAGTGGAGGTAATAGTATACGTTTTTGTAGTAATGTTACGTAACAGGGGGGAAATAATCCTCGCATATACACACGCTCACCATACACACATACACACGCGCAGAATGCCGTTTTATAAATAACGAACGAGTATATACACGAAATAAATGTGATTTTATTTTTTATGAGAATTATATTTACAAATATACTAGTATACAAACACGGGTCTACAGTATCATAGGTAGGAGGTTCATCATTTTAGTCACTACCAAACGATCATTGCGTCGTCGATTTGGGCCAAATTCTTGCAAGATGCGTTTCATGGTCTGTCCGCCACAACGTTTTATAACGTAATAAACGCAATGCAACCCGCAAACGGTTGACGTCGACTGTTGTAACTGTCCTTCTACGCGTAAGTATTGTCTATCGAGAACGTTTTCGAATCCGGCTTCGTAATATTTAGGTTCATTTCCGAGAGAATCGAAATACTCGTAAGGTCCCCTGTACGGAAAATAGAACACGGTCTAATGCTCTCCCGGGCTGTCGCTGGAATCGCTGTTACCAACGACGAAACGTCCCTTTTCTTCGCGTAGCTGATCGGAAGCCCATACTGTGACCGGATAGTTCTGTAGTATTTCCTTCAGCTGATAATTGTTCATGTTAATACTTGAAACTATTCCAGTCCATGTCGCGTCTCCGTCTCTTACGCTCCGTAGGTTCTTGACCCATTTCGCGCGATTGCCGTCTGAGCTCCGATTTCGCTATTTCCAAGGCTTGGGCTACAGGCGTAACCATTTTCATTACCGGAGGTTGGGAAGTCCTTATCTTGTCTTCCGCTTCTATCAGTTTATCCCGGGACTCTTTTAGTTCCGCTTCCAGCCGTTTCACTTTTCCGCGTTCGCTACCGGAACCGACGACATAGCGTCCCTGGTGGTCGGGTTGAACGTAACCGTCCCGCAAATCCTTGAAATGTTGATACCACTTGTCATAGTCGGGAACGTAAGGCACCCACTCTTGGCGCTTATAATCGTACACTTCTATGGAGCCCATAGTATGTCTTCTTTTGCGCGTTTCTAGTCTAATGTCATCGGTCGTTCTTACGTATTTTTAAAGCATCGGAAATTTCGAGTGTTTTGATTGGTCAATTTATTTACAACCAATCTGTCTCTTGCCTGTATATATTAGGTATGTTTGGGTGCACCAATCTCTTGGTTGGATCATTCACCCGCATATCCCTAATAAAATGATTATCTATCACCGGCTCTGGTCGTGGTCCTCTTTCGGGGATAGGCTTCTGCCACCAGTTCATGTATTTCTCCATATACGGTTCTGTAACCAGAAATTTTCCTGTAAGCGATATTAAAATATCCGGTTTTTGAAAAGATCCGTTTGCGTTCTCCGTGTTTTGTAGATGAACTAGACACGCGCTCAAAATTTATAGCGCCGAGGTTAATGAGGTTATTAATCCGGGAATGTTTTATCCAATGAAAAATCAGCGTGATGTCAATCGTGACTTAAGTTAGATGGCATATCCATATTTTTTTTTTTTTTTTTTTTTTTTATTTTTTTTAGATAATGCCACAACCCATTATTCAAATATCTGGCGTTGCGTGTCATCGATCGACGTACTTTTATCAGATTCTTCGATCACCTGGTCCGGCCACAGAAATAGGAACGAGGCTTTCCCGAGCTTAATCGCTTGTCGTATGGATTCGCTGTCACTCATATCGTGCCCGGTTTTAAGTTTCTTCGCGGATTGCAGATTTTTTTTGTAGAGTCGGATCCTTCCGTAACTGTCGGTAATCGATGAGAAATTGCGCGAGATCCCGTCTCAAGTCTTTTCTGAGAAGAGGTAATACGTAATTTGCGGCCCTGCGGCTAGCCTCGTCGACCGATAAACCTTCGTTCGAGTAAATGTCTAATCTTTCTTCAAACTGCTCAGCTCGCGAGTCCCTGAGAGGTTGTTTAAATCGTTTCTCCAATACGTTTTGTCTTAAACGTTCCTCTTCCTCGTTATCTATCAAGCGTTGCCCGGGGGGGGGGGGGGGCGAGTCTCCCTTCATCATCATCATCATCATCATCATCTTCTTCTTCTTCTTCTTCATCATCTACCGTTTCAGTATCCGATATATCCTCACATTGTTTTCGACTCCTTTTATCGGAGGGTTCGAGCCGCTCTTTATTACCATTCCCATCTAATGTCTCAATATCCGATATATCATCGTATTCCTCGCGAGACCTTTTGACGGGAGAGTTTGCTTCGAATATATTGGTGCGTAAACGTTCTTCTTCCGGCATATTTGATCTCAAATCCACTATCAAGTATCCGTACGGTTTAGACGTCGCCTCTTGAAACCTTTTTATGAAAATGTTGCTATTTGTAGGATATATTCGTCTGGCCAACGTTGACACTTGCTGTCTGTCAATAGGGTTATTGAACAAAGACCAAGTACTGGGTATTAAGCGCTATATCTCTGCACGCCTTACCTTGAGGAAACAAATTTTGGGTTAAATAAATGACGGATAAGTTTCTGTGATGTCTTCCCTTGGTGAAAAGATCCGCTATTCTCTGATCGCATTTCGCTTCCTTCATCAGGTCGTCAAACACGATCAAATTTCTTTTCTTCTTGTCTACGTAGGAAGGCTCGTTTATATAGTCAGGAATACCGCGAACAAACTCGATCGTTGGAAAACGACGCTGTAGGTCCTCGTACAATCGTTGCCATTGACCGAAACACCAAATTATTCTTTCCGTCGAGGGTTGTATCAGGTTTGAAAAGAATAACCTTTTTACCCATTCCGTTTTACCGCTCCCGCTAGGTCCCGACACCATCATGGAAAACGGGTGTTGAAACATTATCGAATTAGGCGCGCGGTAAAGGCTTCGCGTATCAGCAATCTGTCCCTCACCATGCAAATTACGTTTATGCCTTAACATAGCATCCTTTCTCGAAAACGAACGACGGCAAATAGAACAATTCATCGCGATAACTTTTTTTTGTTTAATATCTATAGGTATAGATCCGTTCTTACATACTTATGCCGTGGTAGAGTTGGGGGAAGCGGGTGATGATGATATGCGGGGGTGAGTGGTGGTAAGTGACGGTGGTGAGTGGTGGTGGTGGATGGAGGTGGTGAGTGGTGGTGGCGGTGGTGGTGGTGAGTGGAGGTGGCGAGTGGTGGTGGCGAGTGATGGTGGTGGAGAGTGGTGGTGGTAGGGGTGGTGAGTGGTGGTGGCGAGTGGAGGTGGTGGTGGTGAGTGGAGGTGGTGTGGTGGTGAGTGGTGGTTGCGAGTGGTGGCGAGTGGTGGTGGTGAGTGGAGTTGGTGAGAGGTAGATATTGTGAGTGGTGGTGGCGAGAGGAGGTGGTGGTGGTGAGTGGAGGTTGCGAGTGGTGGTGGGGAGTGGAGGTGGTGGTAAGTGAAGGTAATGTCATCCCAGTCTTACCATCTACTCATATTTTAAGTTTCAAGTCAATTTACCTTGAATAGTTTATAAGCCATGCTCCCGATAAAAAAAAATGAATAGCTAAAAGCTAAAAAGGAAGATAATTAAAAATGGACAGGTGGAGTTATGGTTTCAAATCAATTGTTTGTATAATATACGAGAACATAAATAAATGAATGAATAAATAAAAAAATAAATAAATAGGCCAATCCACCTATGGTGAAATGTTCATCCTCGCGTCATTTTCATTGGATGAAAATAATGTTCTCTGATTGGTGCACGCTAACACTCGCTAGAAAGAAGGTCAATCCGCCTCAAGACTATAAAAGAGCATCGCATTAAGCATTCAGTTATAACGAGGTCTGCTCACCAAGCAGTAATATATCTGTAGACGGACCCTCATTAAAATTATACAAACAAACATTCTGTCATATTCTCACAGCACAAACAAGGCGATGTTGAGACAACAGCAACAAGATGAACATGATGCCTATATGCTCATGGAACATCAGAAATTGTTGCGACAACAGCAACAAGGTGAACACGATGGCTATATGCTCATGGAACATCAGACAATATTGAAACAACAACATCAAGATGAAGATCACATGCTCACAGAACACCAGGAGAGACAACAAGATGAAAACATGCAATCGAAATTAAGGACGATGAACACGATGTCTTTGAAATCAAGAACGATGAGAATGATGTCACCGAAATCAAGATGATGAGAACGTTAAAAAAAAAAAAATCAGAACACCAAGGACGCTATGTCGTCGGTTAAGTAGCGAACGCGGAAAAGTTAAACGGCTGGAAGCGGAACTAAAAGAGTCCTGGCCGGATACAAAAACATTCTCGATAGAAAATACTTACGCGTAGAAGGACAATTACAACAGTCGACGTCAACCGTTTGCGGGTTGTATTGCGTTTATTACGTTATAAAACGTTGTGGCGGACAGACCATGAAACGCATCTTGCAAGAATTTGGCCCAAATCGACGACGCAATGATCGTTTGGTAGTGACTAAAATGATGAACCTCCTACCTATGATACTGTAGACCCGTGTTTGTATACTAGTATATTTGTAAATATAATTCTCTTAAAAAATAAAATCACATTTTATTTCGTGTATATACTCGTTCGTTATTTATAAAACGGCATTCTGCGCGTGTGTATGTGTGTATGGTGAGCGTGTGTATATGCGAGGATTATTTCCCCCCTGTTACGTAACATTACTACAACAACGTATACTATTACCTCCACTACCTATGAAAAACTACAAATACAAAATGTAAAGAAGCGTTGCGGCAACATCTCCTAGCTCCGAATTATTCGAGCGCATTAATATCAACATTACTGCAAAAACAATATCATCAACTACCACCACTACTAATTCTACTACAACTATGTTACAGTACATGTACAAGATCCCGATTCATTCAATCGATACTAATACTCCCTTTAATCAGCGTAAATATAACCAATAATTTCATTATAACTAAGTCAGATTTCATAACTTCAACAACAACAACAACAACAACATCAACATCTATTCTGTTACTACTTCAACAACGTGATTTTGACAAAAATGAATAAAAAGCGACTACAGCGCCTTATGAAAAAGCGCTCTCTCCCGTTTTTCGTCGCTAGACTAAGCCGGATTAACTCGCGACGGTTCAGTGCCGCAACAGGTGTTAAAAAAAAACTTTATGAAAGTCTCATCATGGTTACATATAAAATCAAAATACAAGATAAGTTTGTTTTCATATTTATTGCTAGGACTTGTTCGTCACACGAATGCTGTATTTATTCATTTTTACACCCGAAGTTCCACCTTATTTACTGGAATTGAAGTCTTAATGAGAGAATAAAGACCGGTAAAATCCTACGAATAATATTGTAGAAAGAGAAATATAATTAGCGACAATGCGTAAACACAGAAAAGGAAATATTACGAGAAAGATGAAGAAAAATGAAAGAAAAGCGTTATGAAAGAGAGAGAGAGAGAGAGAGAGAGAAGAGAGAGAGAAAATATTTTGTTATTTCTGAATATAACTTTTATTAAATAAGAACATATAAAGTGGGATTGACATAACGTATAAAATACTCTTAATTAAATGACATTACATTGAATGACACCCGACAATGACGCAGGAAATAATACACCGTACAGGCATTTATTGAACAACATATAACGTATCCGACAATATCGCAACAAATAATACACATTGCAAGCATTTATTGAATAAATTATAACTTGTATAGCGTTATAACCGCCTGAAATATATGCGTTACGTATTTGTTCTACTACAACAAACTACTAATACTCTTGTGAAACAGCGAATAACCAATGCTGTATACGCGTTACGTTTTATAAATAAATAAATAAATATATAAATAAATAAACTTTCCCGATTACTTACACGGAGAAAGTGACCAACGTAGCGTAGGACAATGCCAAAAGCGACTATCTCGCCCTATGAAAAACCGCTAATACCCGTTTATCGTCGCTAGACTAAGCCGGATTAACTCGCCGTGGATCAAATACCGCTGTGGGTGTTGGTTGTGATTAAAGAATTTAGACATAAAAAGGTGTGAATCGTTTCACACCGATTGTCAAAACATACGCATTGACACGCGTATTACGGAGAAATATGACGAGAAAGACAGAAACGGTAGAAAAAAGAGCAAAATACGTATAGAGAGGCGATTTCGAATGCTCGGTTTAGTAAACACAGAGTTATACGTCCGAGGACGGGTGAGAGAGTGGTTAACATTCCTTCAGTCCACGATTCGTAAGGCCTTAGGTCAATAATAGGTGATAGCCGATCGATACGGGTGTTACGGGTGTAGATTATGTTTACAGAATTGTTTAAGTGGTCAGTTACCGTTAATTAATGATGAAGAAATCTTCTCCCGACGCGTGGGAATGTGTCCGTTATACGGCGCGAGGTATTCTGGATAGCGTTATTTAATTGTTCAGTAAATACGTTATTATTCGAAGAAACAATACTCATTATTTAACGTCGCTCATTCAATGCTTCTGCGACAATAGCGAAATCGATGACGTAGTTCATTAATTGTCCCGAATAACAATTAGATATTATATACGAATAAATATTGCGTTTTTTTTCATTCCCGAAAACAATAGGCGCCCGACGTCGTTCAAGGGGTGGGGTAGGAGTCACGTGACCTCGTTTAAGGGAGCGGTAGGTGCTGCAGCCCGATTTCATTGTTTCAGTCGCGTTTTTGCGGTTAATGACGTAGTTGATTAATTGTCCCGAAGAACAATTAGATATTATAAAAGAATAAATATTGCGGTTTACTTATCCTCGAAAATGATAGACGCGTGACCTCGTTTAAGGGGTGGATAAGGGAATTATATCATACCCGAAACAATAGGTCATTACTATTCGTTGTTTAGGGAGACAATTAAAAATAAATATTGCGGTTTATCAAGAATGTCACGTGACCTCGTTAAAGGGGTGAGGTCGGGGATTATGCCATACCCTAAACAATAGGCCATTGTCCTAATTAATGACGTCATAGCGTGCTTTCGGGGCTGCATCTGCTGCAAGTAGTCTGCCCATCTGTCTTTTATACACTACTTACGTTTAAGATCGATGCTTAATTAATGGGAAATCAATTTAGTTGCAAAATAAAATAATGTTTTTTGCAAAAATTAAATAGCGAAGAATCATACACAAGTGTACAATGGCTACTTGAACTGGACTTAACTATGCATGATGAAGAAATAATTGAATCAAACTAGTGGCTCACCGACAAGCATATTAATACAGTTAATAAAATACTTTCTAAACAACATTAAAACATTCAAAGCTTTCAAGTCACAAACATGATCCCGTATTATGAAGATAAAGAAAAAACTTAATTGGAATACAGAGAGAAAGTTTCAAACGGCAAAACCCAGGCCCGGATCCAGCCGGGGGGCCTTGCCCTCGTTACTTTGTGACGGAGCAGTTCCCACCGGAAGTTGCGGCGAGGGGGAAACGGCTGTTTAGGAAGGTCAAGGAAGAGAGGCAAGCCGGTAGAAAAGCGTGGGTGTCGTACGACACATTGTATGTCAACGGTAAGCCGGTTAAAGAGGCATAGGACGGACCGGATGGGCTTAAATGTTTAGTTTGGAACTGTAATGGGCTAAGAGGGAGGACCCAAACTTCATTTCTTTTTTAGTTTAACATGATGTTATTGTTTTATGAGAATCTTGGACTGGTAAATCTAGCAAAATGGATCTTTCAGGTTTTCATTGTTAACACTATTATAGAAAGTATAGACATAGACAGCCCAAACGCAATAGTGGTGGTATTGTCATTTATATTCGACCGCTGTGGGTTCGAATCCCGGTAGGGACTTCGGATTTTTCATGTGAGGAAGCCTTCCAGCTGGCTTGCGGTAGGTCGGTGGTTCTACCCGGGTACCTCTGTGTACTCGGGGTCTTCCTCCATCCGTAATTAGCTGGACGTCGCTATATGATTGAAATACTACCGCAGGGACGATAAACCCCAATACAACAACAACATTTATATTCGAAAGGGCATTAAAGAGGGTATTTCCGTTGTAAAGAATACACATGATACAATTATTTGGTTAAAATTGGATAAGCATTTCTTTATTAACGACAGTGATATATATTATGCAGCAGTGCATATGTGGGGTGACTCATCGCCTATTGCTAACTTGATAGACACTTACCTTTTTGAATGTCTTGGGAATGATATACATGTATAACATTTTAACTCATTGGGTACTTTCATGATTGCTGGCGATTTTAATTCCAGGTGTGCGTGTAAAAGTGATAGCATTATATGTGACTCTTATATTCCAGGTATTGATGAAGAATATTATGTATGTGATACGTCATTGCCTAGATACTCTATGGATATGGGCAGTAACTCGCGTGGTAATAAGCTGTTTGACCTTTGTAAAGCCACTGCACTGAGAATTGCAACTGAACGTCTTGGTTTGGACTTTGGTAGAGGCAAATACACTTGTTTTAATACCAATGGTTCAATTGTTATCGACTATTGGATATTAAATGAGCATAACTTCAAATTTTGTTCAAAATTTCACAGTTTGTCAGTTTAATGATTTCAGTAATCATGCCCCATTATCATTTGATATTATTTGTAACACTTATATGTTTAAGGAAAACCCTTATTTAAGTGAGTTTTTAAAATGGAATGATGATGAAAAAGAGGCGTTTAGAAATGGATTGGTTGCCATGGTTACTGATTGTAACAATTTAGTTCAAAATAAAGATGGACAAATTGACAGAAATGTAAACCATTTGGTAAATGCCTTTACAGATATTGTACGTGAGGTTTCAGACCCATTATTTGTAAAACATGTCGTAAAATTTCCAAGCTTCGAAAAAAGTGTTATAAATGATTCATCTAAATGGTTCGACCAAGACTGTAGAAATGCTAAGATCTTATATAAAAATGCGTTGTATGTTTATAATAACTCGCATAGTGATTTAGACAGAGCTGAGCTGTGTAGATTGAAAAAAATGTATAAAAGTACTGTTTCAAAAAAGCGAAGAGCTTTTACAATTAAACGCTGTAAGGAGTTTGAAAATCTAAAGCGCAATAGACCTAAAACATTTTGGAGATACTTTCGTTCACAAAATGTAAATAAGATGAAAATGTACCTATTGATGAATTTAAAAATCACTTTGAGCAAATGTTTGCAGATTTTAATTATGATATTAATGAAGAAGCCTAAAATTTTAATACCGACTTCGATTTCAATGATTTTAGTAATATTTTGGAGATCTTGATAACCCTATAACATACGAGGGAGTGTGTAAAGCTATTTCTCTACTCAAGAAAAATAAAGCAGGAGCAGATAAATTATTAAATGAATATTTTATTGAAACTTGTGATATTTTAGCCGGATACATTACAGAAATGTTCAATATGATTTTAAACACCGGAAATTTTCCAGATGCTTGGACTACGGGCATAATCATCCCACTGCACAAGAAAGGTGATAAAATAAATAACTATAGAGGTATTACATTGTTAAGTAATTTTGGAAAACTTTTTACATGTGTACTTAATCAGCGAATTACAAAATGGTGTGAAGAAAATAATGTTATTTCTGACGCTCAGTTCGGTTTTAGATGAGAAAAGTCTACAATCGATGCTGTTTTTATTCTTCACTCAATTATTAAAAAATATGTTAACTTAAACAAACGTTTGTATTGCTGTTTTATTGACATGAAACGAGTAGTAGGCTTGAGACAGGGGGAGATAATATCCCCAATACTATTTTCTTTATTCGTAGAAGACTTAGAAATGTTTTTTTTACAAAATAGAAATGATTGTGGTATCGCTTTACATGATATATGTCTGCTTTTATTGTTATTTGCAGACGACATGGTTATTCTTGGGGAAACCCTTGAATACTTATTCGATGCTTTTGTTTCATCTATTATCTCGTATGGTTGTGAAGTATGAGGATTTTCTAAATCTAAACAGTTGGAGAAGATACATTTGAAATTTTGCAAAGCTATACTTGGAGTAAGACAAACAACCTCTAACTGTGCAGTATATGGCGCATTGGATAGATACTCATTATATATAAATAGATACGTACGTATTTTAAAATACTGGTTTAAACTGAGGGAAAGTGATAATATAATTATTCAGTCAATCTTAAGAGATGCTATGTAAATTGAAAATGGTAACGTAAATTGGTTTGGTGAGGTCAAAATCCTTCTGACACGATATGGGTTTTATTATATATAGTATAACACTGTACATAATATAAACGTAAATAATTTTATTTGTAGTTTTAAACAACGTCTTATAGACGAATATTTACAAAAATGGCAAGGAAATGTCGGTGGAAATGGTGTTTTAACGGTATATAGAGCACTTAAAACTTCATTCGAATTTGAACCATACTTAAATAATATTGTGTCAAGAAATTACAAAGTTACGTTTATGTTCTCATAACTTAAGAATACATACTGGTAGATACTTACGTCATTGGCAAATGTGCGATTCAGATGAAATAGAGGATGAATTTCAATTTCATTTCATGTTTATCTGCATATCATATGCCCAGATAAGACAAAAATGTATCAAACGTTATTACAGAATAAGACCTAATATGTTCAAACTTATACAGCTTCTTAATACACAAACAAAACCAATTAATTATGTTAAGCAAATACATTTCAGAGTCATTTAAGCTTAGATATGCCTTATTAACAAATACATAGTACATGTTATACATTCATATATGTATTTAAATTGTTACGTAGTAAATCATAGGTTTAAAAGTCATGTTTTACATTCATATACTTTTTTCTTGTATTTTAAACATTGAGACGAAACTGTTCCAACAATCATATCTTTATGAACTTATTCAGTTGTCATACTTCTATTGTTGAATTGCTATAGTAATAATTCAGTCCATCCTTTATATGATAAATGAAAATATGTCATATATTTATATATTGTGTTCAAATGTATTTAAATGCCGTTATCTACTTTGTGTAACTATGATGTGTATCTTTATTAAGTATGTGTATGTAACACACACACAAAAAAAAACAGTAAAGTTTACGTGTAATAAAACCTGTTCTGATCTAACTATTGGGAAAAATAGTCAATTACAAAAAGTTTGTATCAGTTACAACAATAAACTATTCTAGGCAAATGCAGTTTAAGAAATAGCATAAAAATAGTTAAGCTAAAAACAACAACTAAGCTGGACATTAACATGTAATTAGCATCGAAACAATTTCACTAGAGCCCAAAGGAATTAATAATATTAATAAAAATAATACTTTGACGAAATCTACTCAACGATTTTTTAATTCCCTTTTCTCTACATGTATAAAGTTTTAAATCTTGCATTAAAAGCGGGCTTATTAGCTACCGGCAGGTTGATGAACTTTCGGGAATGTAAAATTGCCGATTTCGGTTTTGAAAAAGTTAAAAAGGTAATGATTTTTTTTTGCTGTAACAAACTGCAGAGTAGATACATACCTATCGCTAGCCATGCAAATTAAACTTAATCAGACATGGGTTGTGTTTTTAAATGTCATCAGCTGTACTATTTTTACATACCTTTTTAAGTATTGTTTTTATGAAACTAATTCCTCTAAATATTTTTCCTAAAGGAATAAATACAAACAGTAGGCCGATACATCATCATGTTCACTTTTTTAATATTTACGAATATAATAATCTACATGTATGTGTATTCATGGTCTCTTAATATAGAGACCCTGGTGTATTTTAAAATTATATAAAACATGAACATGAAAGAATTTGAAAATTTCAGTCTGCCATATTTTGGGACCATCCGTATATTTTGGGACTATGTAGATTATGCATGACCAGTAATTCAAATCAAATCCAGGTAGTCAGTCATTGAACAATGTTACTGATAAGTCGATGAATACGAAAAACTAATGCACAGAAAACACAATTTATGTGCAAAATAAAACGGATATTAAAGATTTTATATTAAATATCAATAACTTTTATCACTGAATATCGTTTGTTTTGTCACTGATTTATCATTTAGAAAGAAAAAAATGTACCAAAAAATCGACACGCAGAAGGGGCCCAAACCTTCTGCAACAGCCCGACCCTAAAATCATGGGCCTGATTTTTTTATCTGGGAAGTCTGTGAGTGAAGGCTGCTTCCAGATCGACAAGTAAAATGTCAAGATTACCAAGTTTGAACCTAATACAATATATACCCGGTATGCCCTTCAACATATTTGACAAAAAAACATGTTTAAAGCGCTTTTTTTTCCTTAGAGTTAAACAAAACTGTCTTTTACAATACTGAGTCTAAAACTAAAACTGATGACTATTCAAATCATTCACTAATTGTACGATTTAATACCTTTAAATATCTTGAATATACTTATTCAAAAATGGCCACTTCTTAAGATCCCAAAATAAATTAGCCCACCACTCTTTGTTTGCTCTACATAACTTATTCATTGTATTTAACCAATTAGATTTGTCTGTAAATGGAAAATGTAGACTATTTGACACCCTCGTTAGCCCAATTCTAAATTATGGCGCCGAAGTAACGGGTATATATCTATCAAAAAACATAGAAACAGTTCATTGTAAATTTTTAAGAAAAGTTCTTAACGTTAAAAAAAATCAACAAATGTAGATACATTTGCCTTTACGGAGAACTCGGACGGTTCCCAATAAAAATACAAAGGCAAATTATTATGTTTAAGTATTGGATAAAGAGTCTTAATTCCACGGAAGATAACTTGATTACTTCTATGTATAACTCTCTGAAGGCTGATGCTGATAGAAACATTTCTTACAACGGTAAAAACTGGGTCTATCATATAAAAGTATTTCTCTCAGAAATTGGACTAGGTAATTTATGGATTAATAAAGACATTGAAAACATTGATTTGAATGTTATAAAAACTAGAATTATTGAAATATATATTAAGCAAACTTGGTACGAGAAAATTAATAACTCCCCCAGACTTACCTCTTATAGAATATACAAGCATAATTTCGAGATGGAAATATATCTTAAATCAATTCATATTGCAAATATAGGAATGTTTTGTCAAAATTTAGACTCTCATTTCATGATCTATCTATCGAAAAAGGTCGAAATGAAGGAGTACCAAGATAAAATAGGACATGTAACATGAATAAAATCGAAAACGAATATCATTTTTTATTAATATGTCCTAAATATTATGACCTTAGGAAAACATTTTTAAAGCCAAAGCTAAAAATTCGAAAAGCGCACTCTAAAATGTGTTGCTTTTTAGGTAAACTTTAGACTGAGACGGTCAAAAAGACCATGGGACATTGCTGGGGGCATCCTCATAAACCCCTTAAAGTCTACCCTTGATTTTGTCCATCACCAAATTCTCATAATCTCCATAATCTTCCCCGAGGCACCTAGGATGGTTCGATACAACGATCCAATATTCCGCTGAAAACTTTTATTTTTATCCTTAGACTGACACTTGTCCCAAACAAAAAATGTTATGGTCGGGTAGTATACATTGAGTTTTTTTTGTTTTGTTTTTTTTTCCCATTTTTTGCAGGTTTCCCGAGGAATAACTGTCTATATCTCAAAAGCCGTTACTGATAGCCCAGATAGCAATATATAAGGGACCCATATGGGTCCCATATGGTTTCCCACATGGGCCCCATATGGGCTACTCTTTTCCGGGCCCGGGCCCCCAACCAAGGCCCCAAGGGCCCGGGTTTAAAAACCTTTTGGACTGGGTCTCATATGGGCAGTCCACCACCAAGATCGAATATGAGCCCCATTTGCATGTAATATGGCTCCATACCACTGCACTGTCTAAATATGCAGTCAAATGTGGAAAACTGGTACCAATAGCCTCTGAAAATGTGTCTCTCCAAAATAATATTACTGAAAATCAGAAAATAGGTCCCTTAAATACAACATACAGTTTTATTTTTCTTCTTAATTTAATTAAAACTTCAATTTAATCACATGCTGAGAAAACACAAATCGAAAAGTCATAATTCATTCGAATACAATTTGAATACAAATGGATATTTTTCATGTTCAATGTGCTATTTAAAGTTTAAAAGTGATGTTTGATTTCCTAACCATAAGACAATTTCTTATGCAACAAAAACAAACACTTAAATATTGCATATCTTTAACACAGCAAAAAAACTATATTTTTCAAAATTAAAAGGCTAACTGTAATGATGGATTACTTCAGCAGTACTATTTAAAATACTTAAATCAACCATTCAAAGGGGGTGAAAATATAATTATACAGACTAAGCAGACTATCTTGTTCAGCCAAGTGATACATGGATATGTGAAAATATAATTTAAAAATATAGATTGTTGGATAGCATGTTTAACAATGTGAAAAAATAATCTGGATTAATCTTATCAGCAATTCTCACGCACTCACTACTAGTAGTCCAATCTCCTCAAAATTGTTAGTTACAGAACAGATTCCTTTAAAGCTTAATAAAAGAAAAAAAAGTATAGTATACTTAATTCAAAGTTTGACTGTCTGAAAAATAATGGACTGATATTCAACTATTCAAAACTATATTCTAAATATATTCTAAATTATTCACTATGCATCTGTCCCTCAACTTATTGAGAGTGTCTCCTGTTGGAATTCCTACATTGAAGAATTGTCTGATTTTTGTTGCACTGTTTTCTTCCCCCTTCCCTGTCCAGTACCACCTGCCAGTCATTTACAGACCTCTTACTCAGCGTCTTAAGTGCTGTGGTTCTGAAAGTTCAAAAGGTATAAAATATATCTTAAGAAAACCAAACAATGTTGGGACAGTTAAACTTGGCCTTGGAACTAAAAAATATAACTGATGAGAATAAAGTATCATTTTTTTCATATGTGTTCCAATGAACAATGCATTTTATAAATAAATATTGGAGATGTGTGTTATCAGCTCAAGCCTCTGGGTTCTATTTAGTCTTAACATATCTAACTTGTAAATAATATTAAATTGAATAATTCCAAGGCATTGACTATGACCTCATTACATTTAAGACTTGGCTAGAGTTTATTGCAGCAAAACTTACTGTAAAATTCATCCATGATATGCAGTTTGGTAAATGGCAGCATCACCTTCAGTCCATGGAAGTTGTAGTTTACATCCAGCTCATTTCCATTCAGAAAACTCCTCACAACGTCCCAGAGATTTGAATTAAACAGGTTAACAGGTATTCTATCTACAATTACACAAAGTGTATACATTATGAATCATCCAGCTCTATATGTCAGAGATGTGAATACCTTAATGTAGCTTCATGTATATCTGTAGCAAGTTTAAATAGCAATGCATACTTTGATCGGAATACAAGTGATTTATAACAGTGCTTTATGATACAGAAATAAATAAATACATGATAATAGTAAACACAGATTTGTTGCAGGATTTGTTATTTTGTAGGAATACCATATGGAATGCCCATTACAGTACGTAACGTTATCATTATTATTTAACAAAAAAAAAAAGTAACAATAAATTTTATCTAACTTTTGATCGAAATCATTGATCCTTAGGTCCTCAAACTAAAAAAGTAAATAAAAGTAAATTCTAGACTTAGACACTTTGAATTTGAACTACTGATACATACAATATACAATATACGATAAACAAGTCGAACTCAACTCGCGAAAATACGTTACAAACCAATTGCTTATTCATAATCAGAATGATTTTCAATAAAAAGCAAGACTTAATTATAAGAAAAGCATTTTAATCAATGTTATACATACGTATTTCACGTTTTGAATAGGCTAATAATGTTCGTCTGGCCGTCACTCTGAAGAAAAGCTAAGTAGGTTAACATCGCGTTGTGTTGTTGACCGTTGGTTTAAATATTGCGGTTAACCGGAAATGTAGAGTGCGCATGTGCAAAACTATATATATGGGACCCATATGGGTCCCACTTAGTCGAACCCATATAGGTATACCCAGATACAGCCCATGTGGGTCCAGTATGGGAAAGAAAGCTCTACATATGGGACCCACATGGGTCCCACATAGTCGAACCCATATAGGCATACCCAGATACAGCCCATATGGGTTCCTTATGGGTGAAAAACTCTATATATGGGACCCACATCCCACATAGTTTAGCCCATATAGGCATACCCAGATACAGCCCATATGGGTCCCATATATCCTTGCTATCTGGGAGGTGGACACATGAAGCAAGTCAAATATTTGAAATCTAAAGACCTTTCTTTAAAAAAAACTATATCAAGGAAACGACTTTGGGGGTGAAACGTCTGACATGGTGGTTGCTAACTGCATAAAACTTACTTAATAAAGTAGTAAACATAAGCCTGTTTATACCAAACTTGTTGCTTAATTAGTTTTCACATGATGACTTCTTTATTGCGTTAAATATTGCTCTATTTGCAGTTTATGACGTTTGTGTAAATAAAATGGCACCGCACAATGTACAGGTAAGTGATAACAAACAAAAAAGAAGGAAATAAACATAAGCAACAGATCAGTTGCTTCATCAGAAAAACTTTAATTTCAATCCAGACATGTACCTTCCGTAAATAGAAAACATATGCAGCCAATTTATACTAAATAACTCGTATATTTTATAAGGTCAAAATCTAGAACATGTAATAATTACAAAAAAGTTAAATATAGTGTGTGTTGGAACATATTATGTAATTGTATTTTAACCTATTCATAGTTTCTCTCTTTAGAGACTTAAAATCTAGGACGCATACTATTTAAGCAAACAAACTATATATGAATATATAGGTGCTTGTATTCTTAATTAGGAGTGTATCTACAGTATTGCAATGTAGGTTAGAGTCTTAGAGAGTTGGAGAATTCAACAGGTAAAGAGTAACTGTCAATTGTGAGAGAATACGTCATTTTTGCATGCCACTCATTAAGATATTACAGTAACAAAATTACTGAAACAGGACCTCAGTTTAATTATTTATTATACAATTCTATTATTATTATTAGTTATAATAACAGGATTCCAATAACAGGACCTCAAGTGAAACTAACACCATCTGAGGCAAATATAATTTGGGAGTGACATAATCACAGCTGTAGGTTGATATTATAAATAAAGGTGCATGATGTTATGATTTAAACTTTTTTTTTTCTGTTGAAAAGGTATGGTTTCTTGCTGATTGTAAGCTCAGTTATTCAGACTTCAAATTTGGAAGAGTTTATTCATGAGGATTTAAGTGAACAATACTGCACAGCAGACTTGTGTTATAATAACAAAGACATTGTAACAGAAAAAATCATGTCAAGAAAAGTTGAGAAGGTTATTGAATCCAGAGAACAGGATGAGGGAATGGGCGCACGGGTGAGGAGGAGTATTGGGGGAGGTCAGCTCAGGAATCTGGACCCGTTCCTGCTGTTGGATGAATTCAAGGTGAAGAAACCAGCAGGATTCCCTGACCATCCTCACAGAGGGTTTGAAACAGTAAGTAAATCGCTAGTTGAAGTTTTGACACTGCATGACCATTGTTTCATAAAACTGAATATTATTCATAATTTTGAAGGTCTGTTAAGTGTAGTTTGATTAAATGATTATTGCACTTTTAATCTTTAAAACAATTTGGATGGTCTATCTTTGAATAACTTTTTTAATATCATGGCTGTCCAATTTAGTTCTTAATTCCTTGCATTGATATATCAATGGTAAATGTGAAAGATGTGGTGAATCATGTTTAACAAATAATTACTAGGTATTGTAATCATGTGCTTTTTCACTGAATCAGCTACCTGTACAGCATCTTATTGGGGTTGATATAATTAGAGATTTCATTTTTGTCCTTTTCTTTTGAACATAGGTAACGTATATGCTAAGTGGGAAATTTAGACATGAAGATTTTTGCGGACATAAGGGAATCATCAACGCAGGTGACTTACAGGTAAGTGATATACTGTGGTTATAATTTTTACTAATTACCATACTAGTCTATATTGTTTTTAAAACCACACTGCACTTTGTGGAGTGGTCCCTACTCTGAAATAACACATGTCCCTTTGCAACTTAAGTGTCTCAAATACAGGTACCATAGTTTTTCATTGTCACAGTAGGTACCGTATGTTATATTTTAAAAAATTCTCTCTTCTGATTGGTCAATAAGCCATGTCAATAACGTCATGGTCAATAAGCCATGTACATAACGTCATGTACACTGGATATCGATAATGTTTATGATGTATTATAAGTATTTATTAATGCAGAAATTGAACTGAACTTTGCAGTATAATATATCCGTTAAACAGTTTCCTGACAGGGTACATGACTATATTCCTGGCTGAGAAAAATCATGTCAACATAAATGAACTATCCATTCACTAGCCCTTCAACTCTGTGACGTCATATATGTAGTAAACAAGAAAGTAGTCATTGATGAGGTCAGCGTATATAAAAAAAAATTGAGTATAAAGCTTAGTTTATTTGATAGGCTGTTAATAACACAATGTGAGCCTAGTGAAAAGATAAAATTTTGATCAGCTTTTTTACAGTATATTTTTTTTGGTACAAAAATATGGAATTACATGATAATGCTTTTTTATATAAAACTGAAAAGCAACGTACTTGTATGAAACTGAAATTAGCTGAATTTCTGTCACAGATTGAATGATTTAGCTCAAATTTACTGAACACTTATACACTTATTAGTGGGGCTGTATTCCCTGAGGCTTCAAAGTGGGAAGAATAAAATAGTTTCTCACAGCAAACTTGGAGTATTAAATTTTTCAGTGGATGACAGCTGGGCGTGGCATCCTCCACTGCGAGATGCCCGAGGGTGAGGATGTAGGACATGGGCTACAGTTGTGGGTCAATCTGGCTCGCAAAGACAAAATGGTGGAGCCTGCATACCAGGAGCTGCTGGATAAAGATATCCCCAAAACTACCAAGGACGGGGTCACAGTGAAGGTCATTGCAGGAGAATCCTTGGGTATCAAGGTGAACTACATGTATATGCTTGTTGTACTACATTTCTTTGATTTTTTACTTTTATTGATATCATTCCATTTTGTATTTTATCAAGTTAATATCAGTATATGGAAGTCTGATTTGAATGATTATTTAAACAAATAATTTGGAGTCTCAGGACTCTACTTTTTGAGAAAAGTACTGTTTTACTAAGCAGTCCTTATACAGATTTATTGGTGGGCTCCAACTTTTTGGCAAATCTTTTTCTAGGACTCAAGTTTTTAGAATCCTCTTGAGAACTCGGATCTTATCCTTATCTCTCATAATAGCTGCTGGGTTAGACCAGTACTTTTTGCAAAGGGAAGGTTATGAAAGGTTCTTGCTGGCAAATTGGGTTAAAATGTAGCATCAGCAGTCATGTATACTCCCTCTGGATTTATTGCAGATTACTGTAAAGATCTTCACTGGGCACATAATTTAGGAATACCATGTGTTTGTTTTGTGCACAGTTAGGTACCAGTAATTAACTAGAAATGCATGTCCTGTTTTTCAGTCGCCAGTATACACGCGGACACCAACCATGTACCTGGACTTCCGACTGGAGAAGGGTGCAGTCCTGAACCAGGCAGTACCTGACGGCTGGAACGGGTTTGTGTATGTCTTGTCTGGCACAGCCATGTTTGGTATGTTTCATTTTTTCTTTTTAGTTTCTTTGATTTCTCATTGACTTGATAACCTCTCTCTCTTTCTCTAGTAAATGATATAAGCACCAACATTTTGGAAATCGTAAATTTATCATGATGGTGAATGCACAGTTATATTCTACTAGATATGAATGACACAATAAGGAGTGTCAGAAGCACATCTAACATCTCCTGAAAATTATTTTGTTCCTAACTAGATATTAAATGAGCCAATATCCACACCATTTTCTAATGCAACCTTGATGGAAGTTATATTTTGATTGACAGATTTGCCAGTCTCATATCATCCTCTGTACCCAGGCTATTTAAAATACATATGATTGGCACACTGTCAAATCCAACAAATTGTAATATAATAATAAATAGCAAGAGTATTGTCAACAGAAAGCATTAGCTACATGTATAAGGTACAAACATTATCAGGTATGTGTAATACTTGCAGGTCCAGATGATGGAGCCAAGGTAGGACCAGCACACCACACTTTGGTTATGGGTCCTGGGAACTCTCTACAGGTCAAAAATAATGTAAGTACATGTACTTGTATAACAATAGACAGCATTTTATGGCTTGTATAACCAATTTAAAAGCCAAATCAGACTGAAAAATGTGTTTATTTTTCATTTTAAATGCCTGATTAATATTGTTCTTGAATACTTGTTGAGACTGACCAAATGTGTATGAAAAGGATATGTTTTAGATAATCATAGATCGTTACATTTATGATTGTGGTAATAATCAAATTTACTATCCTTTACAGGTATTTATGGTGAATTTACTTGTGCTAAAAAATATTATGAATAAACAATTTAAATGCTTGATATAGACAGCCAGAAAATTATATGGTATGCAGGAAAATCTATCCTTACACTTTGGACAGGAACATACTTTTTGGGTCTTTTTAATTGAGAGTATGGTAACTTGGCAGAGCCTTCTCAGGTGCTTGTGGTATTTCTATAGATGTCCCTAGCCTTGCAATAAATGCATGATTGACGGGTATGTTATATCATTAAATACATGTATACACCTCATGATGTAAGTGATAATGACAAGTCATGTGTAAATTTCAGGGTGATGGAGTATGTCATTTTGTCCTGATAGCTGGGAAACCTCTCAATGAGCCAGTAGTGCAATACGGTAAGCTAATATGTTTTTGTTATGTTTTCCAGTCTTTTCTCAAGATAACTTTTACAAACATGAAAAATTCAACTGAAACTTTTCATTTGTAACAGGTGTAATTTTCACCCGCTGTTACTTTTCGCTATCTCTCTTTGTTTCTCTTCTTTCTCTCTTCTCCTTCGCAGTGGGGAATTAGCAAAGACTGTGGACAGCTTAATATTATCTTCTTCTTTATTTTACTAAATTAAACTTAATTCGACAAATATACAATAATCTTATTCTCTTTCTTCCGATGTTTCACAAGCGGTTACATAAGTCTTAACTAACTCTCTCACCTGCAACCAAAAACACCTGTTACTCAAAGTGACACGGATAACTGAGCAGATAATTAGTACATAAACGGCTGGTTCTTAAAATAACATGTCACAAACTTAATCATATAATGAAATATAGAAAACTGTCAGGGAAACCAGATTAAGGATGTCTATGGCGAAAAGCAAGTCCAGTGTTAAGAAAGGTGAAGTAAACAGATAAAAATCAAGTTATGTAATAACGTGTTAAGAATGTTTCATAACAAATGGTCTAAACAATATTAAAATGAAGAAATTATTTCAAACTACAACACAAACTTAATTATTGATGTCTGTGAGTAATATTAAACATGTTTATTGAATGAAATACTGTCATAATTTGCATTGTCACACATTATACAATCCTCAACCATTCTCTTTGTAAGTCTGTTAAAAAACCAAAACCAGCCTGCAAATTACTTTGGAATTTTGAAGCATGGTTTAAACTTTATAGACATTTTTATGCCTTTGCAAACATAGTAAGCCCAGATTAGAAGATCACTAGCTCCTTCCCAGAGCTATCTGATCAGGGTCTCTTCTGTTTGCTCATACAAAATTGTAGTTCTGACTTAACAAAGACAGTAAAGACACTACTGTACTCTCCTTCCTGTACAACGATTTTCATTAATGTCTGGAAAAAAAAAATGCATGTAGAAATTTGAAATATAATTATTAACCTGAATCACTATGGTTATTGGTGAAACTTGTTATTTTAATGTTTGAGAGGGAAATAAGATTGATTTTCAGTGTGATTCAGGTTTTAGTTCTTAAGAGATTTGCCCTCTGAAAGTGCTGTCTGTGTATGAATGTTTTTGATTTGCCAATGTCTGTTTGTAAAACAGGCATAAAGAAATTGTATCATGAAATCATTGATAATTACAGATGTCATATGCTGCATGTTGTGTTGGTAAGAATAAATATGAGTATCTGAAAGAAGGATGTTGCCATGGTTACAAAGAAGAATTCTCACATCCCCTGTCCCCAAGGTTACATGCAGGCTGTCTGTTTCAGGCCCGTTTGTCATGAATGAACAGCACGAGATCCAGGAAACAATGAAGGATTATCAGCTGGGTAGGAATGGCTTTGAAAATGCTCGCAAATGGTCCTCCAGTGCTGTCAAGGGGTAGATAACTGTGGAAGTGCTGAACTTGATAAAATACAGTACATTATGTGGGTCTTACATTGGTGATCTTTTTTTTTTTTTTATTGTTGTTTTTTTGGTGACATTGAAACTTGGAAATTCAACATTTTGTAATGCTGATAATTCCTCATTATAATAATTTAGCAGTTGAGCTGTTAAGCAGTATAATGCTTATATTGTACCACAGATTTTACTATTGTTCATACAACTTTGTTTTTTATCATACATAGTTAAAAATCTTATAATTTTAGTTGCCTGATTTTTGGATTCATATTACCAAATCTTAATTTTTTTTGTACCAGAAGGACATGATTTTGAATTAAAAAAAACAACAAAAAACTTCAATATTGGATTTAGTGAACAAGATTTTGAAGTTCTGAGTTTCAAACATGTCAGCCAACCATAACAATTATAAACTTGAATTATGTCCCTGGATGTGACTGTGAAAGGCCGAGGCATTTCATATATTATAGGCACCTATGTTATGACGTCAATGGAGGAGATACGCCAGACAGAGAAGGACTACAATATGCAGATGAATGGCTTCGAAGGGGCTCACTCATGGAATTCTTACGTAGCTTACGAATGATCATCTCTAGATATCCATAGCATATCAAGGGTTGACCAAAAAACTTATCCATCATTATATATTTCTATATGCACTAAGGACAGTTTCATGGTCATATCCCTCAATATTCATGACTAGCATCCCATCATTTGATTGGAGGAAAAAATGTTTTATTTTGATAAACATTATTATATGCATTTCAGGGTCAGCCTATGAATTCTCAGTATATTGTAGATGTTTTGAGATGCAATTTTGAAGTGTTATTATACTGTATATAAGATGGACAATCTAATTGGATAGTAGATTTTAATAGTTCTGACAAAGATATCAAACAAATAACTGTATTCTGCTTCTAACAGTAATAATTCATTAGAAGCAAGACAATTAATATTCAACAAGTTACAAAATATTATGTAATAGAACAGTTAGGTAGCATGGTAGCGATTTACAGAGGTCTTATTGTTGAATTCAGTGTTTTTTTGTGTGTGTTTTTTTTTTTTAACGAAGGGAGACAACTGCATGATGGAGATGAAGTTATTATCTATCAGATGATGATGTGCCATAAAAGATCTATTACATACTGTTACTTGTCTTGCCATTGTTCTGTCTAGTTAGTAATATAGTGATATTAAAATGGATGATGTAGTATGTGGCAAAAAAAAAATATAGGTAGTTAATATTTTGTTTCTATCAAGTTCAAACAAGGCAGTATTGTATACCATGCAACTACTTTCAGGTAGGATATTCAGATCGGAAGATTTAGTTCGCTACAGCAGGTCTTTTATCACAAATAGTTTTACGGTACAGTTGACAGAATTTTCTGCCTTCCCATTTTTTTTTATCATATTTTCAATATTGATTGCATGTAAAAATAGGATTTTGCATTTACCTCACAAATGATTTTTACATACATGTGAAACAAATCTGTCAATGAAATTAACAACAGTATACTGAACATCACACATGAAAACAATTTAGAGGTAATAGTACTGTAAGATCTAGCAGAATTTCTGAATGGCAATAAATATTAACTGACAGTGATCAACTGTATGTTATAAAACCCATGAGGATGCATTTTTCATTATATTTATGAAGTATATTCATCCTGACCCTGTGTTGAAGATGGAAGTATTTAGGAATCTTTCTTACAATCTGCACACTGGTGATTTAACAGTTACATTGTTTTGTTATTTGTTCTTTATATGTTAAGGTTATAATTCTTTCATTTTTTATTTTATCTTCAATTTTACTGACAACATGATTTTGGATTTATTTCATCATTATATTATTATGAAATTGTATTTATTTTTATGACATTTAAATTATTTAAAGACTGATCTGTAATAGATAAAAAAATTTAAGTGTTTATTTATCTGATATTAATTATGATCTGTGAGCTCTCTTTTGAATGAATGAATTGTGTACATGTTTTGACCGGTTTTCTTTGGTTTTTATTATGAAATTGAATTTACATTGTTATTTTATGAAAAGTTTATTATTCTCCTATGCACATTATTTATATTTTATATATATAAAATAAATGAGCAAAAATAAAACAAATACATTTTGATTAACAGTGACTTCTATTTGAATTCCTCAGATGGCACAACAAGGGCTTTAACTCCTGCAGATCTGTAGCCAGGAGTTTCAATAGTTATCTTTCCTTGTGGAGTTCCATTACCATGTTCAACATTATAATGTGATGCCAGTATAACTTGGCTCAAACCAGCCACATAAATATTATATCACTGTTTAAACCATGGACAAAGCTATGCCAGATTGCAAGCATATTCTGTAAGATATAGGCAGTTGATTTTTTTTTTTGACAAAATATTTTTACAAGTGTACAGTACAATATACAATAGTCAACTTCTTTAAAAATCACATGTTGAGATTTTATAAGTACCATATTTTCTCCCTGTATTAATAATATATAGATTTTTAATTGTTACCAAGTTGTTTCTCTTTTATAAACTGCTGATTGTTTGAATATCAGATATTTGCCAAAATTAATGTGAGGGGGTGGGGGAGAGATTTATTCACTCCCTGGGCTGTGTCTCCTTCCTGTCGATTTTGAAACTTTTAATTCAGACTAAGTGGCCCTCCTTTGTTCCTGGATTTAATCCATACCATGCATCTAAGATCTATAGTTTTATTTGTTGCACAGGCTGGAGGGGGGCGGTGCATTTTTAATTAAAGATTAAGTGACCCTCAGCCTGTAACATATTGGATCTAACTTGCATTCTTTAAATTGCTATTATTGTACCACAGTGTACCCATGTCAGGAATTATTGGCCCAGTGTCTGGATACTATAACTGGTTATGGTATCATGCCGTATCGCTGAACCTCACATAGATGAGTTTTGACTCACTTGTAAACAGAGGAGAACAACATCAGACCGGGCCTTTCAGGAGCTGTCTGATCATGGTCTCCTCTGTTTGTTTACTCAGTAGTATAACTTGGATTCTATACAATCTGCATGCCTTTCTTATTAAGACAGAAGTTCTTAGATTACTGAAATACATCAACAGGGTGGTAGACCAATGCAAACAAAATGAGTTCTGTATCCCCTGTGATGGTCTTGCAGATAAGCTTCACTACAGGAAATATGTAACCTGTTTCCTTCAGTGAGAGGGGGGGGACATTAAAATTGCTTATACATATCTGCAAAAGCTCTTCTGTGAATCTTACTCTGATCAGATTTAGTGTCACAGTAGTATCACCATCCTCCCCTGTTGCAAGGTCTTGGGAGTTGTCACAGCTGAGGTTTGATTAGGCTCTTGTGATCTTGACATTAACCCTTTCCCTCATAGAGGAAACCATGAAAAGACCTATGCGAACAGCATAAAACCAGATCAGCCTGCGAGTAACTCGCAGGCTGATCAGGTTTTATGCTGTTCGCTGCTCCTCACTGGTCTGGAAATGAGGATTTTGTAATTAATTTGGTAAGGTTTTACTGTGGTTTTCTGTAGATCAGGCTTTAATGTGGTAAAATTAGTGTGTCAAAAAGAGTCTATATAGGGAAAGGGGTTAAAAATGATTATTGTCATTCTGCAATTCACAGGGGGTCAAAGCTTGTTTTCTGAAACAATTTTTATAAAGAAATTTAATAGTAAGGAAACCTGATAAGACTCTAGTTTTATTATCCCCCCGATATGAAGTATTGGGGGCTATATTTTGGGGTCATGTCTGTTGGTTGATTGGGGTTTGTCTGTTGATCATTTTGTTTTTAGACATATTTGTCTTTATTTTTTCTCTGCTACCTTAGTTAGTTTTGAAATAACTTTCAGACTAATAAGTCCCAACCTAGTTCGTGGTACTCCTAAGATTGATTTTTTAAAAGAAATTTCGCCTTTTGTTTTTTATATTTGAATATGAATTATTCGTCGCCATTTCTCGGTTATCACTGGTCTAATTTTGCTCTAACTTTACAGAATTTGTAAATACCCCGTCTAGTTGGCAACTGTAACATATATGCTTGCTTCACTTTTTTGATTTATCCCCAGGGGGCAACTTTAAAATCTCCGTTGTGTGGTGTGTGTGTGGGGGGGGGGGGGCGAGAGAGAACCACTACATTAAAAATATTAAGACAAACCCAAACCCGGGGGGGGGGAGCATCCCCTTTTCGTACCTTTTTATGCAGGTTTTATGTAGAATAGCCAAACTCAGGGGATGTAGGACTCCCGGTCTCCCCTTTTGGACTACGCATGTATATCCCTTTTCGGACCCCCCCCCCCCCCCTATGTACTTTGAAATAAAACGCCGGATCCCCCCAGCCTTGGTGCCGCCACGGGAAACTGGGGAAATCGAGTGCCCCAACAATCTATTCTTTTCTTTATATTTCTTTTTTGCTTTTTAATTATGTCCCGTTGGGTTAAAATTGTAAGTTTTACGGGTTCGGTTCTAACAAGTATCATGTAGAGCGTTTAATCTGCACGGGATTTGATTATCAATCGTTAGACATTAACAAT
>CM037781.1:76770583-76820583 GCA_021229015.1 Solen grandis | reverse complement strand
ATACTATAAGAAATAAAAAGACTTACATAAAATTATATATATCTCTATCTGTCTATTTTATTTGAACATTAAAAAAACAACAACAACAATTAAGCAAGGATGCCAAGACTATTTTCCCAAATCCATGTAAATTTTGATACTAGTAATTAAATATCATTGAAAACCAAAATGTAGACGCCTCTAAGTGCTTTAAAATTGTGCAGTATCTAGACCTCATTATACATCGAAGGCCTACGCACAGTATTTAAAACAGTACTATGGAGACTAAATTAGGGTCCCCGATGGGCCCAGGGCAAAGACCCAACCAGGAAGCCAGAGGTCCCCGGATGCTCCCGATATCTTCTTGGAAATTTCTGATATCTGGGAGAGTGCATACAGTTTTTTTTTTGTTTGTTTTTTTGTTTTAAGTAGTAAGAAATTCACAGCGGGTCAAGAGAAGCTCGCGTTAAGTTACGCGTACGTTCATGCGACCGCGTGATAATTAACGTGAGATGTGTAAAAATTGTTCATTTAAATAAACTGAGTTTTCTCTTCAACTTATTGCCGATTAAAGCAAAATATGAATGTCCCTCATTAGATCGCATTTCTCTTTTTATGAGACTTCAGAGTGAGCCCCCCCCCCCCCCCGACTCCAGTGGGTTCGAATTCATCGCCTCTGGAGCGCAGGCAATGGGCCGATTCAACGTGTCATTTGCTGACGACAGGATACGCAGTGGTGGCAGTGTCAGTAACTGATCTTGTCACAGTGCCTGGCAATCTGATAAGGTACAGGTACTGTGAAAAAAATTTGCATAAAAATTAAAAAAAAATAATGAACATTTATACATGAAAAATTAAAAAGATACACGACCGTGGTGTATTAATCATATTTAGTGTTTATTCTGCATCATAATGAGAGGACATTTGATTCAAGGATTATGAACAGCTTTCAAGCGTTCAAAGCATATAGAGCGGATATGGAATTGCTGACGATCGGACAGACGAACGACCAGTTCACAACATATTTACGTCCCTTCAGGTAGTACAACTGTATGGGTGTTCCTCGGAACACTTGAGTCACCTGCATTCCAACAATTGTCAGAGAAAGGGAGAACATCAAATGATCAAAAGTATACTGATCACTATACTTCTTATATTAACAACTTAGATAATTCAGTCTATGCTCAAATGTTATAAAAGATTGGTAAAAGAGGCCTTAATTTGCTGAATAAAGGAATTTGTATTTGTATTATTTGTAAAAATACAAAACAAGTTTGGAGTGCATCCAGCATTAATTCTCTGATACACCACGTTAAGTTTCCAGGATACCAGGGATTCCCTGAGGATACGAGGGAGTCTAAAAGTTTCAAATCCGACATGCGTTTTTCATCTGTTAAATATATTTTTGTGTGTAATTGAATTGATTATTTTGAACGTTAAGACATCTATTAATATATTTCTGTCGAAAAATCGAGGTTTAGGAATGTGTATACAAAACGAACAAGATGACCTCTTTCGATTTTTAAGTCGACCAGGGTCTCTTTAATACTAATGCATACCGAAGGTCCAGAGTTCAATATCAGCTCGGGGCAGTAGGATTTTACTTGGTTACACTTATAAATACAAGCTCACTGTTCATATATACACTAATAGGAGGTGACATCAGTGACCTAAACTCACATCCCCAGTTCAACTCTTCCTTGGCTCGAAGCATTCAAAAACAGAAAGCAAGCTTTGCTGCTTTCTCAACCCAACGCCTATTACGAAGTTTTGTTTGTATGAGTTCAAAGTTTTAGAACACTCTTCAATTCCTGCAAAGCTGGCTGGCATAATCAGGAGTGTCCTTGCATGTTCACAGAGACCTTTACACAAAACTTGTGACTGCTTCACGGCAAGCCACCAAACTGCTGGTTTGGTATTGGTGATGGCAGATTCATGACGAAGAGTTCGGGGGGATCTCTGAACTTTCTGTAATGAAGTTTAGGACATTTTTATTTATTATTTTCAGCTTCAATAATTTCAAAGTACTTCCATATTGGATTTTTTGGGTTTCATGTTTACAATCCGAAAACCAAGTGAAGAATAGAGAACTACATGTACATGTGCATTCACTACATACAAATTTCAGAGACTCCATGTGAGCTGATAACTTGTGTGAGAATGTCATATGTTTAAAATGGAAACCATTGCATTATTATTGCATCAGCATACTGTTAACCTTTTGTGCAGGCTACAAGTAAATTGGTTAGGGTACCCAGTGGTAATGCCTACGGTTATGTGTGGTGCTCTGGTCCTTATCCCCCAATTGTTATCAGTCATTTAACACAGACACATTTATCTATCACTTTAGACTTGTTTAACTGGATAATGGTGATGAGATCATGTCTGTTACAAACTTCTGTAGTGGACTATGGGTGAAAATATAAATGGGAACAGCAGCCCCATAAGGGTCAAAATAGAGTTGTAGATGGTATTGCCCGTCCCGGGAAATGCTCCTATTTCCCGCCTATTTTTCTCAACCCTGCTCTTCAGTCGTCCCCCTCCTCATCTGGGTAGTCCAGTGTCCGTGAAGTATTGGCGGCCAATCCGAGGATGCCACTGCAGGAACGTAGCAGCCGCGATGTTGATAGTTGATATCTCCGCCTTCTCGTACTGGTTCTCGAGTCCGAATATTTTCCTGTGGGTGGTCACACTTCTGGTTGGCTGAACCCTAGTCAGAAGATGTTCCAGCACGAATCTGATGTTGACCAACACCATCTAGGACTCCTCTAACAAGAATGGGACCAAAACGTAGAATGGCAGATGTGATCCGTTTGCTCGCCGGTTCAATTTGAAAATATAACAAAAATATTATTCAAGGTTCTGGATACTATATTCATTTATCGGCGTTGGTTTCTAATCAAAGGTGATATTTCTTTTATAAATGTATACTTTAGATGATATGAACAAGATATTATGAAATTGTTACGTTGTTAACAAATACAAAATGATATTTATATAGCATTATTTGATTGCATTACTGTAAATTGATGGATTGATGAAATGTTTACCCTCGAGGTCGTTATTCGTTCGTACAGTCTCCCTAACACCGACCAGTTCTCAGTAGTTCATATAAATTTTAGAGCCATATGTTGGGTGATTCCAACATAATCGAGTATATGTTTTCTTCCTATTTCTGTTGATTATACATTCCTCTATATTGTCGCTTATATAACGTTTACCATATAGCTATCAAAATCATAAATTATATGTCCTCGTAGACTAATTCACACACATAATTAAAAAAGGCAAAAAACAACAACAACAAAACAAACAAAAAAACAAAACAACAACAACAAATCAAACAGCTCAGATCCTAACTGTCCAGATTTACTCGCCACTTTTGCTTTTGCATTTTAGCCCACCCAAGTGTTTACTTACTCTGGATTTGAATGCATTGAGAGTTGGCGCATCAATTACATGTTGGGGTAACTTGTTCCAAATATCTATAACTCTGATGCTAAAAAAGGTTCCTTAGTTCAGTTCTTGCCCTTGGTTTTAAAAGTTTCTTGTTGTGACTTCTAGTTATTTCCTCATTTAGGTCACTAAATATTGTCATGTGCTTACATCTTTTCGTGTCGATCGTTGCCACTTTTTTCTCCGATCACAATCCATTTACTGCTACTCTTTGTTTTCAGTTTCTTGAAGGATATTGTGTCCATTTGTATATTTTACCTCTAATTCCTATTGACCAAGTCTTTTGTTTATCAGTCTTTGATTAGACACTTCATCAAATTCAGCCTTAAAATAAAAAAAAATATATTATGTCAACATTTCTTTTTTACTGTCAATAGTTTTTGTCATTCATCAAAGCATTCTGGTAGATGGGTTGTGAGGAATAACCTGTCATGAATCCGTCTTAATGTTTCGTAATCAAATTAAAGTGACCATACATTGCCCTGGAGCAGCATACCCTTCTCAAATATTCAGTCAGTTTTGTCAAAAGTACAACGTCCATGGAAGATGCCGCTTCCTGCAAGCTCTGGAAGGCTGACCGTATGTACTGGGCTGGCAGGCATGGGAGTGCTGAAAGTTTCCTTACGAACCTGTATTTGTCAATGATCTCGGAATACGACGGTCCCAGTCCAAGTCCAAGAACCTTCTTGTAGATGCGGTTCGTCAAGGGGGAGACGCATCTCGTGACCTTGACAGATAGAACTGCCAACATGCTGAAGGAAAAACAGAAACACTCTCAAACATATACGGACATATATTTAAACTTACAGTTAAATTATGAAGAAAAAAAAAGAATAGTATCATCGCAGCTTGATACTTAACTAAATTTTAACATCAGAAATACAATTAATCCTTGAAGAATTCAACAATGAATGTTACGTAAATTGTTCGTGTATAGTAGACTGTATGATATTGTTATTTGTTAGCCTCGAAATCAATCATCATCCATTTCACCACTGATTCATCTCCGAGTTTCTCCTTGATAGTTTGTTTTTCTGAAAATAAAATAATATTTTATAAAAATACCTGCTAGTATAAGTTTTACTTAATCATTTGAAAATACAAACAATTTACAATAAATACATTTATTTCACAATAAATAATTACAATCAATCGAGTGTGTTCTGTTTCATTCTGTGATACATATCGCTTCATAGACCTTCTTCTGTCGTCTTGACATCAGAATGAAACAGAGGGGAACTTCTTTAACTTAGTTGCCCTCGTTCCACACAAAGGCGTGGAATGACCAGAGCTGGTAGAAGGTCTTCCTCACGGCCTTGTACTTCCCATCAACAAACCATCTTTTTCGTCCTGGATAAATATATCAACTGAGTTGGTGTGGCAGACACAAGATGGCGGTGGTCATAAAGATGAAGTCCGCTACTTGCAGATCTGGAATGATATACGAAAAATGAAATACAGGTAATCGTTATCGTTTTATTTTATTACTTAAAATAAACTAGAACTTTATATGCATGTAATGAAATAACAATTAAATTATACAGTAATTGTATATATTTTTATCTTATTTTCATTTATTTCATTTATGTTTACATCAGCATTTACTTCAGCTTGCATATATTTTGGATGACTGCCGATACCGATTCGCAAAATGTTCGATGTTATTCGTTTTCGGCAGCATGTGGTTGGCGCAGTTTACGTCCCTTATCACATCTTCTACAATACTGTCATCGTCAGAACGGTATTTATCCCGTTATTACTACCCTACATACCGTAGGGTTTTAAAATCTTCATGGTGCCTGGATAACGTAGTGGCAACGCGCTTCGCTTCTCACCAATGCGTCTCGGGTTCGATCCCGGGTGACGTAAGTGAGAGAGTACGGTGGTTGTACGCCCAAACACATTGGTTTTCTCCGGGTGCCCGGTTTCCTCCGGGTGCCCGGTTTCCTCCGATTATAAAGACCAAATACGCCGTCATCCGAGCCATCGAGAATGATTTATTTAAGTTGTTAAAACTTTCACAATAGATGTGAAATAAATAAAGTTTAAACTTAATATATCTATTTCACTAATGAAATGTCAAGAAATTAACAGCATGTAGCGGAAGGTCTTGCTTGTCTTGCTACATGCCCAGTATACATTGTTCTTGCATTCTCTCTGCAGTTACGAGTATATCAATGTAAGGAACAATGAAGAAAATGATCAGTTATAAACGTTATTGTTCTTCCATTGGAACATCTTCATTGCAATAGTGTTTATTTGCCGATTGCGGTGGAGGGTATGCTACTAGTATGCTTATGTGATTTCCCAGAATACAATGAATATGATATGTTTCTTTTTACTATGGAATTCCCCACATGAGCCTCAATCGTACCATGGTATACGTGGACATCATGATGTCCTGTTTATCGATTTAGACTCAAGTCTTACACGACGCTATACTGAAATGAAGATATTTGATATTTCATGGTAATTGATACAATATATAAATAATCTTCTAACCGTTAATGATATTTTATGGGTTGGTATATTTGCTAAATCATTCGACATTTGTTATTACTCGTCGTTATTAATGTCTTGCGACCGCAATCGATATATTCGTTTGGAATTGTAGTTCCATTATGGTAGACCTTACCATTAATCATTTTGACAGAATCATCTTTATTTTACATGCTGGAACTGCGAAGATATATTTTTCTAAAGTAAGTTTCTATATTCGTCGCCATCTTTGTTTTCATTCACCTTTGTGTAATGTAATTTACACACTTTCGTTTGTCACCTTATGGACACCTAGGTGGAATGATTACAAATAAAGGCCATATTACATTTAATATTAATTTCTGTTTTGTTCAAGCAATATACTGGTGGAGGGTATTCATAATCTGAAATGGTAGACCTAGTTTTCTGTGTATGTACATATTGTCATTTGTTTTTATATATTGTCATTTATTCGAAGTTCCTGGTCTAAAAGGCAGATTTTAGTATAAAATAATAACCCTTAATAAAATGAATACCAAATCATTTTTCACCTATTGTTAATCCATAAAAAAAATTAATATTTTTTTATTTGAATTTAAGCAAAAAAAAGAAGAAAGTATCGATCTTGTATATAACAAATTTTGTACGAGTTTTGAAAATATTTCTGTTTTCCGCTCTGATAATGTATTATGAATAGCCTGGGTACCGAGGATGCTTCAGGAGACATATGTAAGATGATTTGCCTGTTAACGTGTACCAAAGTACCTGGGTTAGATACAGGAGAATTATGCATTTCAAAAAAAAAATAAAAAAAATAGATAAATATTATAAGAAAAGTAAAAAAAAAATGATAATAACATAGGTGGTTTAAGTATATAATCAATATATTTTGAGATATTTTCTGTTGGAGAGATATATGCAGAGACAATAAGTCGACCTGGATAAAGCAGCGGTAAGTCCTGAAAACGAAATTGGATTTGTGGTTTGTTTTCCGATTTTCATGCTTGATATTGAAAAAGGATAAACGAAAACGGATTAGTTTTTTCGTATTTCTTACTTGATATTGAAAAACGAAATGACTGTATATACACGGACATTTTTGGCGCGACAATTGAACAAACTTATTTAATACATTATGATTTTTTAACAATATATTCAAAATTTCAAGTACTAAAAGCTACTTTTATCAAAAAAGTAAATAGCTTATCTTTAAATTTTGTGAATATATGACAAATTGTTTGAGTTTATCTTCTCCTAAAAGCAATGGAAGTATGTATAAAGTTCCTCTTAATGGATAGCAATCATTCTGTAATAAGTATTCTTATGTAACCAGGCTTCTGTTTTGTAATATATGTATAAATTTTGTGTTTTTCAGCTCGTTATCTAACTGCACTATTGTGTGGAAGAATAGGGTACTCTTTTCAAATTCAAAAGCTTATGGATCAATATATACTGCGAACGCCACTGTATCACACGTCTCCATACCAAACAAGCAACAGATGGCGGTGACAATTAACCGGTGGACACGTTTAATATGTACGGTGTCATCTCTAACCCCAGGCAGCGTTCACGCGGTGTGTTTTCCGAGTAATTTGTGGTCTTCTTAATCCTACAGCCAGCAGCCGGTGCCATATCCTGTGGGTTCTCCATAGGTTGCTTGTCATTATACCTATATCCTTTTTTTCTCACCTACTGGAGACACTAATTAGTACTATCGATTCTGTGAAGAAAATAGAAATAGACTGTACCAGCTTCATGACGGAAGTACGTTAAAAATGTCATACGATCTAATATGTTTACTAACTTAGACGTGTTTTGGGGATTTCTTTTCGACGAAAGCTGTATTAATTTTTTAACCAATCCAATCTTTGCTACCCAATCAAATCTTGGTTAAAACCCGAAGGCAGTGGAAAAGTGAGTTAGATTGATTGGCATGTATGATTTATTCCATCTTGAAATGGGAGTTTTAGGTTACATATCTTTACATGATTGTAAATTTGTAGATAATGTTTCATTCTTCTTATTTAAACATGAAAACCACCCAGTTATCATGTGTGAGTAGACAAATGAATGTGGCTGCAATATTAAAGTAAGCTTATTAAACGGTTACTGATTCAAATCCCCCGAGACGCAATCGGTTAAACGTTGGATTGTTGTACAAGAGACCCAGGAATTGAAATAAACAACTGCAATGTTTTTTTTTTAGTTTTTTTTTTATATTTCCTTACATTACTGTCCTTTTCATCTTTTTGTTTTTCACTGGTATCATATTTACAGCTCTATATAAATTATCCTTTTAACAGGAATGTACTGTGTTTAAAAATATTAATCCGTTAAGTAAGTGCGCGCGAGCGAATCCAGCGTTCTTCTAATGCGTTATTCTTTTCTTTTTCCAAAAAAAAAATGTTTTCTATGCGTGTGCTTATATTTCCTTGTATGTTACATGCACGGTTCTTGAGGTTGTAGAATCTTGAAGTTTAATAAATACTTTTACCTTTCAGTTGTACATAGTCCTTTGTAATTATACGTTCTTATTACTTAATGATTAGATGTTGATGTATGTCATATGCATGGTACCTGCAATTATATAAGAATTATATAAATTGAAACAAGACGGGAGGGAATATTGTATTATCAGAGCTTATTGTTTCTCTCGACGGTTAAGTTTTTTTTGTGTCTGGGATGGCCTGGAAGGCCATTAAAAACTATTGTCCTAAAGAAGACCCACAACCTCGGATCGGCAGTCGTATACGTTACCACCATGGCGCCCTTGTTTGTTGCACGATGTCCTGATTACATAATATGACGTGAGTATCTAGTTATGATAATATAATAACGGTTCTGGAGGAACTAATGATTATTTATTTGCAAGTTATGAACATTTCTACATGAAATATCTATATGTCCGTCGACTTTGCCTGTGGGGCCGCTGTGATACTCTATATCACAGTTCTTCTTGTTGGTAATTCATGACTAAGTTATAATGGGGAAGTTCTGATTGGCTTAAAATGGGGATCCCATGCGGGTGTCAACAACACTACGTGCCCAGTGCTCGTACTTTCCATACTTTATCACAGCACACTGTATCGTTATTTATGGTTTTAGTTATGCTTACCGGTTATTTCTTCTGGATGCTGCTTAGTGCTAACTGTTTCTACTCATCCTCCGAGAAGCCCTCCTCGCGACGAAAGCCGGCCACAACATCGTGTGACTGCTTTAATTTCAACACCCGTCCAGCTCCTCCAAAGAAGCAACTTCTTCATTCCCATGGCCAACCGCAAGTCAGTCAGTTGCCAAGAGAGTCCTCCGGCGACCGTCTATCTACATCCAGCCAGTCAGCCTACTAGTCTGGCTCGAAGAAACTCTCCTCCATCTTCGCGAACATTGGTGATGCCACCAGTCCGTCTCGAAGATCAACGGGACAATGTGCCAGTGATGGACACAGATTCTTCGGTCTGGTCCCTGTCCAGCAACTCCGACTTAGTCACGGACTCAGAGGAAGATTTCCTTGGATTGGTACAACGTCATTGTACAAATTTACTCGAGCCAGGTAATGGCATGCATATCAGTGAGCCGATTAATATGCCGACCATGTATCAGGTTAAGAGCTCCAAGCGTAAAGCCATCTGGCGTAACAAATTTGTGGATTTCGCCACTCACCAGTGTAACACCCCAGCCCACGCAGTATATGCTCCAAATGGACAACCATGCCAATATATGCATTTTCCGAATTTCATGTCGGGGAAAATCACAAGCATTGAATCCTGGACTGTCGCTTTTATGCAATGAAACGCTCCCCACGAAACACCCAGCTTATGAAGTATGCGGAAATATTGGACGTGGCACATTGTTTAGCAAGACTGACACGGACTCTGCCTTCCGACGTATACCAGTTCACCCCAAGGACCATAACTTACTGGGTTATAGGTTCAATAATCTATAACGACCGCTGTTTGCCGATGGAAGTCTCCTCAGTCTGTGTCATATCCGTTTCAGTACGGCCTTACAACATATTGCTATGACTAAACTTAACATTCCACACATGGTATATATTGAACGACTTTTCGGCCCTTCTCAATCAAACTTGTGTCAACAATACTTGACAGAGATCCTCGCTTTATGTCACAACATAGGCGCCATTAAGTCTGAAAAGAGGAAAATGCACGCGCCGGCTCATTTGCCCAATGATCTCTGCCACGGATCTATTGAAATGCATAATTGATAATTCATGAGTACGAAGTTTTGCTTATCTTATACTGGTAACCCATGGTCATTTAAGAAGCAAAGTGTATTGAGCAAACATGCATTCCAGCAATGATACAACTCACACTTCTTTTATTAACACATTTTGTAATAAAGCTGTCTTCAAAATAGTACATAAATATATGTAAAACAATTAAAAACAAAAACAATTGGGCCTAAAACAATTATTTGAATGTTATTAAAAAGAAAAACATTGTATGCTCAAATGTTTAAACGTATTTATTTTTCGCTGATTGGGAAACCAGTTATATTAATCCCTCTCGATGGTTCCTGGGTTGGACAAGGACTTTTCGCATGAATAGGTCATAAACAAGTCTTGCCCAAAACAGGGTTCAAAACCACAAGCGTTGGATCTGCAGTCAGGTACGTTACCCTGGACCACGGTGCCCTTCAAGAGTGGAATGATACTCTGTAGAATATAATCGAATGTATTTTATAGGCGTTTAAAATGATTCATAATTTTATGCCATAGGATATCATTAAACCGTTTAGATTATTATTGAGTGAAACTGGTAAATATGAAAATAGTTCAAACCTCGAGAAAGGTCGTATTTATTGTAGAATCCGACTTTCAATATTTAGTATGTTTTAATTTGGAAGCATGAAAATGGTATAGCATATCATTTATTTGCTATTATTTACATATTACATAGCTAACTGTATAAATAGATGAGGCACTATTGAATATATTGCTTTTACGTATATTTGTGTTTGATTCCACGTGAAAGCCTTTATAATGCCCCCCCCCCCCCCCCCACACACACACACACTCTTTTGCTTATAAAGTAAACAAATTATATTGCTGTCATTCCAATGGAATCATAGAACTGAACCTGAAAAACAACAACAATACTTCTGACAAATCCTCGGATATAGTGAAAATTTAACAAAATATCCCAGATTTACCCCATTCCTCCACCAACCACCCACACCTCCCATGACAAAACCCTGTATACTACATGCATTTATTAGTAAATACTACAGTATTTATACACAGGATTTGTCAGACAATGGTCGCTTTACAATTTAACGGGTTCAGTACTCTGGTGCTTGAGTGTCGTTTGTATATTTTATATGTCTATTAAATGACTGGATGTATTTTGGACTTGGTTACAATGGGTATGGACACAATATCTCAGCCAGGTTCGATAAATTGTCAGAATGTCCCAAAGTCATGGCCCTTGAATTGCTAAAATACAAAATTCTCTTAATCTTAACTCAAACTTGAATCTATCTTTACTAAACTTGGTCACAATGTGTATGGGCACAATATCTCGGCAAAGTTCTGTAACCAGCCAGAGTTATGGGCCTTGAATTGTTGAAAAATTGCAAAATTAACAGTGTCCACTTTTTAAATCCAAATAATGTAGACAGATCTCTACAAACTTGGTCAGAATGTGTATGAGCACAATATCTCACTTAAGTTATATATCCAGCAAGAATGTCTTTACACTTAAGAGTTATGGCCCATGTTTAGACGAAATAACGCAAAATGAACGGTGATACAATTATGAACTGATCTCTACCAAACTTATTCACAATTTGTATTAGCACAATATCAAGAAAAAAATCGATAGCCACATCGAATTGACGAAATGTTTCAAAATTTATATAGTGTCTGCTCTCTAACTCTAACAAATGTAAACTGATCTTTACCAAGCATATTAACATTGTGTATAGGCACAGTATCGCAGCCAAACTGATAACCAGCCAGAATGTCTGAGATACTAAATAGTTAATGTCTTTGAATTCATGGAAAAATAAAAATGCAAAATTAACTGTCAGTGTTCTGACAAATGTGAAGTGATCTTTATCAAACCTGACCACAATGTGTATTTGCACAATATCATGACCAATTTATATAAATAATAAAAAATCCCCAGACTCTCCGGAGTTATGGCCCTTGAATTGATAAAATTGCAGCATTGCCGTATTTTGCGAATAATTAGCTCTCTTATTGTAAGACATATATACTGAAAGGGCAATAATCATATGAGTGATGTTCTGAATACCATGCCTATTCCAGGTACATGTATATTCCTTTTAATTACTTTGCATGAAACTAAGTGTACAATCGATCGGACATGGTGGCGGAGTGGTAATATTATAACTCCCTTGCTTGGCGCTCTGCATATAACATTTACTACACCCTGTCACATTATCATGTCACTTGGCCGACCAGTCCTGGAACTACCCTTATATGCTGAGTGCCAAGCAAGGGAGTCATACCAGTACCTTCATTTACGTATTTGGTATGTCGCAGCCGGGGATCAAACCCACGACCTTGACCTCTCGACCACTGGGGACGCTCAGCAGCTAACTAAACACTGAAATAAACACATTGTTATGGTAACTGATTTTTGCTATGTCGCGTCTCCGCGATGGCTCCGACAGGACAGAGCGAAGTTACGATTACGCGTCGTCGCGACAAAATCAGGGCTAGACATGACAAATTAGATAACGTTAGCGCCCTTTCTTTAACTAGTCTAGAATGTCGTGCTGTCACGTCCGCGCGTCCAAGGTGCGAAATAATGACAAACCGTTGCGCCGTCGCCTTAAGTTCGGGGTTAAGCAAACCTACATACATTTGACTTCTTAATCAAAGCGCTGAAGGCACTGAAGTTGTGTGTCTCAAGTGGATGAGGGTTTGACAAGCTGCAAATATGCAGGATAATTAGTTTTTTCCAAATATGAAACTTATTTTAAAATAATAAACGATTGTTCATTGAAGGCTATAGAAATATAGGAGGAGTAACAGTGGCAATGTGCTATTTGTTATCAGTCTGTTGAAACAAATGGTGCGTTCATCTAATGACCACGCTAACGCAGCGTTAAAGCGGGGTTATTGGCATTGTGCGAAAATTTGACCTCTGTTTATTAAATTTACTGTGATAAACAAAAGAAATGAGACAATACGTACGGTTCTCTTATCGCTATCAGCGCTTTGATTTGTACTGCCCAGCGACGGCACAGATTCTATTTATAGATGCTGTGGCTCGCCTACTGAGTCTTAGTAACTTCGGATAGCAGATATACACCTGTATCAACCATTCTATAGAGCAACAAATAAACCCTGGAGATATCTCTGATGTATCTGAGATAGTAGATGTGATTTTAAGGAGGTACTACGGGTTTTTATCGTTATTCAAGCTTTCTATATTGACCATTGTAACATCACTAAATAACCGAAACCTGATCATCCACCATCTAAATTCAGGCATGAGCCACCTTTGCATATTCAAAGGAAACTATACTCCTCCGCGTGGTAAAGTGAGTTACGCAACATCCTAGAGAAAATAGTTCTTCTAGTTCTTTTATACTACATACAATTTTTGTGTCCCGTAACTATTTATTTTTTTACTCAAAATTGAGTTTTCACTACTTTGGCTGAATCTTAGCATATCTGTATTGTAGAATTCTGTTCAATCGGTCAGTCATTCATACAAAATTGAGAGGTTGTTCGGTTTTAAATGTAGAGAAACGGACCCTCAGAATGTAGGTACTATAGTTGTGAGTGACTACGTCTCACACAACTAAAACGTGCATGCACCTAAGACTCCTTTGATTAAAACTTGAGAAAATAGGTAGCAACAGCGCACGAACATACATAGGGGTATAAAACGTTCTTATCAACGTTTCCCTTACCCTATATCTAACACTAATGCGACGATTACCACATTCAGTGATCCTTCCGTATCAATTAATGTACTACTTGATAAACGAAAGTACTTACTGTACCAAATATTTGACAGATTCCTTACGAAAAAGCAATACCCTGTGAGTTGCTTTGAATATTCAAAAGACAAACAAATATATTAGTATTGTAAACACGGAAGCGAGCTAGTTAACATGGCGTTTGCTGGAGAACGGAAGTAAACGCTGTTGCCATCTTGTGTCACAGGAAATGCCACCTTGTGTCACAGGAAATGAACAGCTCATGATGGATTTACAATCAACCAATGAATGTCATGCATTATAACGTTTTATGAAAATACCAGTTTTGTTTCGATTTATAACGCATGCATGTTAACTTAATTTCAATGAAGTTGACGCTGTTTTAATAAATAAATTTCCTCAAATCGACCTGAATATAAAAATAGATAATAAAATAATAATGAAACCACAAATCGGTAATGAGATGTATATGAGACTATTATCAACATTTGTTGTTGTTTTTTCAGCTATATTTACAAACCGTTTGTTATTAGCTAGATAGACTAAGAGATTCTAAGAGGTGTATAAATAGTCTGTTTTTCTGATTATTATTACAAATTGATACAAGTGTGGATTCATCAAACTGGTACTGCTAGAAAGCTTTAGCATAGGAAAGAATAGGCCTGTGAACTTAACTTTGATTCAGTTACAATGGCACACGTGTACAACATCGCTGTTTTTGGCCTTACACTTTTAGGTAAGATTTTTAATTCCAGGCCGGCAGGTGCTGTCACGGTTCCTGATACGGCTTTTAATTGTTGAACAGTGTTATGCGTTATTTTGCAGGTAACTTCCACGCAAAAATTGTATTTTTTCTTCTCCTGAAAATGGTGATATAAGGACTAAATAATACAGAAAAAAGGGTCATTTTATTACTTTATTTGAAAAGGTAACTTTTCTGCTAGTTGAATTTTATCTGCCTACTTTCTTTTATGAATAAAAATGGAAAATGATTTGGGTAACTCCAATCGTGCGCATTACCCAACTAGAAAAAACATTGTCAGAAACCACAAAGCATAAAGTTTAGATTATTGGTGTGCAACATGGCCTACTGGACAGCTACCGAGTTTATTCAAATCGTGGCTCTTAGCTCAAAATTTGCCCTGCCCCAGGGTTCATTTTTTTTTATATAAACTTATATTGGATCATGATCTTCAAAATTTGGACCACAGCTACAGTTTTTGTGTGGAATTTAGATGATCTTGCTGTACTTCTGCGTAGATTATGTATTTAGTGCGACTATGCTATAATAGGCAATAAATGCAATATTTGTCAGGTGGTATTTTTTCTTTAAATTTTGTAATTCGTACTTGAAATACTGTCGGCGGGACGTTAAACCCACCAAACAACAAACTGTCTAGAACGACCAAGAACCAAGATCCAATGCTTTGTAGAGATATGCCGTAATAATAACCTGTTTATACTTAACGGTAGAGTTGGTATAGATACATATATCGGTGAATACACATTTCGTGATACTAGTACGTCTTTATTTAATGTTTTTCGTTGGATTAAAGGGAAATATCAATGAATTAAAACTGGTCATATTCACCATTTTTAAGCCCCGACAACTGTGAAGATTTTCGGTTTTTGCGTGCGTCAGTGTGTCCGTCCGTCCGTCACACCTCAGGTATACCTTTGCGTTTAGGTAATACGTATGACACCACTTCTTCATGAAACTTGGTACACATGTACATCATGATATGAACTTTTTTTTGCTGTTATCTTCACGGTTTAATGAACACGGTGAAACTGGTTGTTCTGACTCAGGTTTCCCTTTGAGTATCAGCTTTTTTTCATGAAACATGATACAAATATACATCAACCAATAAACTTTTAAAAATACTCTAACGTTTGCCAGCAGGGCATCAGTGTCGCAGAGACACATTTCCTTGTTTATATTTTTCACTGTTTTGTAATAGGACTTCTTAAAGACGCTATTGTATTTTTTCACGACATTTCAATAGATTTCTACATTTAAAAAAACTTCTTCAAGAAATACTGGAAAGAAATTTTGATTACAAACTTTCTTTGTGTTTGTGTGCATTTAAGACCGAATAACGATTTTAGGAATTTGGGGCTCCCCACAGGGTAAAATCTATGATGAAGTAAGTTACAATGTGTAAAACATCGCAGAAAAAGCATTAATTCAAATAAAAATGTTTGTTTCAGTGGAATATTATTTTTGATATTCACCTCGTGAGGATGAAAAACAACAGTTTCATATATGGCTGCGTGCGCCATTTGTGAAAGTATTGAGTTTCCTCCTCACTCGATGAAACCGCTGAAACCAACTGTTATTTTCTATATAATAAAATGTGTCATCACTTCCATTCACTCAAAGACTTAATAACCAAACAGAGTTCCGTAACTCTGATATAGGTAAAGAGCAAGTCAAGCTAAGCCACGTGTACGATCACGTGACAGCGAGATAACGTGATATGTGTAAAATTGCTCATATCAATTATAAAAATATATACTGAGTTATTGCCAAATAAACCAATTATGTCCCTCAATAAATCGCATGTCTCTTTTATGAGTGATACTGTAAAGCGTCTGTCTGGTGAGCGTCTGTCACAAAACAACAACAACAACAAAAAAACAACAACAAAAAAAAAACGTATTTCGGACCGTTTCATATCTTCTGTTCAATAGATCTTTGATGCACTGCAGTCATTTGAAGTAACTGAAGTTATAGAAACTGTTACGCTTTTCTCAAACGGACGTAATCCGCGGTCCATGTCAGTCTCAATAAATGCTAGATATAGTCAATTTGAACCTAAAAACAATGTTCATCCAAAATATAATACGTCTAGGTCAAGTGGAATGAGCAATTACAAAAGTAATTTGTTAAAAATCAAAATATGGATCTTGCCAATTGAATAAGTACACAATTAAATTCTGCGCCCAGATATGAGAATACTACTGAATCTGCTACAAAACAGATACATCAGCTATTTCAAAATTCCTCACGTTAAACATTTAGCGATAACACAATATATAATAATGATATCAATAAGCCATGGTTTGGTCCACAGTGCTTCTAAGCAAAGAACAAGTATAATTCAGCAAGGAAAGCTTATCATTAACACAAAAATGAAAGCAATTAAAGGAAATTGATGCAAGTAAAAATGCACAGACAGACATTAATCGTCACATCTCTAATCATAAACATAAGCGAACAATGTATTATACCTTCGTAGAGTGTAAATAAGATATATAACAATAATAATAATAATAAAAAGGATTGGGATTTCTTGATTTATTAACATGTAAAAATAGAAATCAAAGACTACCGTCAATGCACGAATACTGCAAGCCCTAAAACAAGCCCTTAAAAAATCGAGTAATGAAAAAAATGACTGGCAGCCTACGAATCTTTTTTTCAATGGTGATAATACGAATTAATTAAATGATCAAATTTCGTGATAATTGATATCGAAATAAGTAAATGTATCTCGCAGCTTAAAAATTCAAAGGTGCGAAGTTCTGCCGTGCCTTCAGCGAATGCGACAGCTAACAATTGCGACTTAGTACCCGGCTTACATTCTATACACTGCGATATAACACTGGTGCAACCGGTCACGTTAGCGACTGTTACGTTCACTGAACATGATACCGCTACGAAATATTAAATGAACATATCAAAAATACGGAATTATTACCGATTTACACGAAACCTTTTAACATTTTTGGCACTGATGTTTTACAGAAATCATGACTGGCATGATATATACCAATTTGTAAATACTCATCCCGGAAATTATAGTCCAATTTTACAATTTTATCTACTCTTGGTAAACTGTTTACTTCCGTTTAGAAAATAATGACTTACTCAATGAAAACTAAGCTGGATTCAAAAGCATTATAGTTGTTGTGGTTATATTATTAACAGAAATTCTTTAAAAATACATAAAAAGAAGTTTCTTTTGCGTATTTATAGAATTCTCGCAGGCACTTGAAAAAGTATGGACAATTTGCAAAGGCGAAAACTATTGGCGACCTTTATTAATGGTAAAATATTTTAAGTAAGAATTTCTGTGAGCGTGTGTACTCAAATGCCAAACTATCCTCTGCATATTACAAGAAAGACATTGACATTACGCATTATCGTTTATATTTTAACTTTTATGGAATTTATAGCAAGCGACGCAAAGCGGTGAGCTGCGATAAATTTATAAAATTTGAAATTTAAACGATAATATATTTATAGTTTGTCACGTGCGCCATAAAACTTTGCCGTTAACCACTCATTACGGACCTGCCTCCCGTTTGAATGAGAGTTCCACGTGATATTTTTAAGTACATTTCCGAGGCAGTGTTGCTGGGTTTCTTTATATTTTGAGAAAATGTTTTTTTTATTGTAATAAGCTAAGGAAATGTTTGTATTTTATATCCGAAATAGTACCTATCTCATTTTGACGTTATAAATAGTACGCATAAAGTCTGCACTTTCCCGCTTTTTTGACGTTACATTATTCATGGTGACGTCGTTTCCGTTGTTTATGTTTGAAAGTTATTGTTATCCTGATGAAGGCGTTAGCCGAAACGTTGAAGTAATAACAATAATAATTTTTCCTACGTGTTGTCATTGATTTTTTCCACACTTTATATTTTGAGCTAGCATATCATGACGTTTAGGACGTTTCAACGTGTTACCACTCACTTTTTCTTAATTCCTCATTTATGGTGGTGATTGCGATCAATCATAATCACAGTTATGGTTAATACTGCTTTCTCACCTTGTGAGCTATATATGTTAAGAAGAAAGACACGTATACCCAACGTATACAGCTCACACGTAAGCTTTATACGGCGTAAGCTTTAAACTGTTATTATTCTACTTGGCGTAATTCCGGTTTAGCGTGGTAAAGTGACCCCCATAGACTCCCCGGTCATTATTCTTCGGAAAAAATTACCCCCAGTCATAGTACTATGATCCCCCGGTCATAATATTATGTCCCCCCTACGCAAAGAAAAGTGACCCTTACGAAGAATTGTGACCCATAGACAACGACCCCCGGTCATCATTCTTCAGGAAAAATGACCCGATCATATCATAATGATATATATTATGACGGGTGGAACGAAGTTAAGTGACTCTCATAGATTAGCATGTATATATGTAACACATATTTTTGTATTGTTTTTTTTAAATTTATTTATTCTCTAGTTCAACTTCTCGATTGTCATTATGACAGTCCTGTTGTTGTTGTTGTTGTATTGGGGTTTACCGTCGCTGCGATAGTATTTCAATCATTTAGCGACGTCCAGCTAATTACAGGTGGAGGAAGACCCCGAGTACACAGAGGAACCCGGGTAGAACCACCGACCTACCGCAAGCCAGCTGGAAGGCTTCCTCACATGAAAAATCCGAAGTCCCTACCGGGATTCGAACCCACAGCGGTGAGGGGATGAGAGATTTGTAGTCCATGACTGTAACCGCTCGGCCACGGCGGCCCGATGACAGTCCTGTACTCATAAACTAATTTGACTTTTTTCAAGCTGTGTGTAGAGCTCAAGTGTACACACTACGGACATGCAGCGGCAAGTCCCTCATGTTCATTGATGGGGTGAAGCAGACGTACGACGAGGGCTTGAGCACGTGTCAGGCATATGTTCAACATTCGCTAGCTCAATTAGCAATACCAGGGAGCATTGACAACTTTTTTATGGATTGTTCCTTCAAACCGAATCCAGGTGAAGGATACTGGATTGGAGGTATTTTTATTATTATCATAAATCATTTTCGGGTAACCAGTTTGACTTTTAATTGTTCAAAAAAGTCTAAAAGATTATATTAAGGCTAAAATACTGATACTGAAAAACATGTGGTTATTTTTCACTATAACGTATTCTGAAGAAATAACTGATCGAGAGATATATGAAAAACTGATTAAGAGCTTTAAATATTTTGTCAGCACACACACACACACACACACACACACACACACACACACATGAGACCTGAGAAAATTTTGCGTAATAAATGTGTTAAAAAAAGAACATTTCCTTTTTTACGATTACCTTACGATAAGAAATAAAATCATTTCAGAAGTTGAAGGACGGACGATGTCATATTTGCTGGTTTAATGTCCCACCGGTAGTATTGTAGTCATTTGAAGACTGTCTACTTGGAAAAGATTAAGCGATGTCACACTTACACCACATCCAGTCATATCATCCCAACATCAGACCAACCAGTCCTTATTCAGCCCTGTATATTTCATTAGCTCCAAGAAGTAAGCTACCAGTACCATTTGTAACGACTTTCGAATGTCGCGGTCGGGGATCGAGCCCACATCCCCACGCTCCCCTGGTTTAATACCATATTTACTATGTACTATATTTACTACACACAGGCAACCATCAGGGCACCTGCAGGAGGCTGATGACCGTGAACAATCAGCTAACGGCTGCCGTGGTCCCCTGCACGGAAACACATAATGTTATCTGCGATTATACAGGTAAAGTAATGCGGGGATTCAGTACGGTTTGTACCTCGATTAGTATTCAGAGCGTTGTCATAGTGAGGTATACATTTATGAGGTATAACCCTGTAGGTAATTCAACTTTGAATGTAACCGCCATTTCAACGAAATAACCGAACTAAACTACAAACGCTAGCCTCACTCCAAACCAAGCCATAACCGTAACATAACTACAGAAAAAGACAACCAGAAAATCGAGTTTTCTACCACTTGAGTTAAAATCCTGGATGATACGAACTATTTTAGAAAAATGTGCTTCATCCCAATGGGGCATTCTATATAAAACGAAATATTGTATACAACTGATCTTAATTCCAGTAGGAAATCTTATATAATATTTTATTAAAATGCTCTTTATTCCAATGGGTAACCTTAGATACTACAAAATATTTTATAAAATTCTATTCACCCCAAAGGGTAACCCTAGATAATACGAAATATTTTATAAAATTCTATTCACCCCAAAGGGTAACCCTAGATAATACCAAATATTTTATAAAATTCTATTCACCCCAAAGGGTAACCCTAGATAATACGAAATATTTTATAAAAATCCTCTTCATTCGAATGGTAGATCCTAAATAATATGAAATATTTTATAAAAAAAGTCATTCATTCCAATAGGCAACTCTAGATAATAGGAAATATTTTATAAAAATGCTCATCATTGAAACGGTAGTCTTATATAATATCATATCGTTTTATGATTTTTTTTTTATAAAACTGCTCTTCCCTCCAATGGGTTATCCTAGATATTGTATAAAAATGCTCTTCCTTCCAATGGGAGATCCACGATAATATGAAATATTTTATAAAATGCTTTTCCTTCCAAAGGATAACCCTGATACAATGAAATATTTTATTAGATTCTTTTTACTCCAAAGAGTGACGCTAGATAATACAAAATATTGTATAAAAATATTCTTCATTCGAATGGGACACGCTTGATAATACAAAATATTGTATAAAAATGTTCTTCATTCGAATGGGACACGCTTGATAATACAAAATATTGTATAAAAATGTTCTTCATTCGAATGGGACACGCTTGATAATACGAAATATTGTATAAAAATGTTCTTCATTCGAATGGGACACGCTAGATAATACAAAATATTGTATAAAAATGTTCTTCATTCGAATGGGACACGCTTGATAATACGAAATATTGTATAAAATATTCTTCATTCGAATGGGACACGCTAGAAAATATGAAATATTGTATAAAATATTCTTCATTCGAATGGGACACGCAAGATAATATGAAATATTGTATAAAAATGTTCTTCATTCGAATGGGACACGCTAGATAATACGAAATATTGTATACAAATGTTCTTCATTCGAATGGGACACGCTAGAAAATATGAAATATTGTATAAAAATGTTCTTCATTCGAATAGGACACGCTTGATAATACAAAATATTGTATAAAAATGTTCTTCATTCGAATAGGACACGCTTGATAATACAAAATATTGTATAAAAATGTTCTTCATTCGAATGGGACACGCTTGATAATACAAAATATTGTATAAAAATGTTCTTCATTCGAATGGGACACGCTAGATAATACAAAATATTGTATAAAATGTTCTTCATTCGAATGGGACACGCTAGAAAATATGAAATATTGTATAAAAATGTTCTTCATTCGAATGGGACACGCTAGATAATACAAAATATTGTATAAAATATTCTTCATTCGAATGGGACGCCTAGATAATATCAAAATATTGTATAAAAATGTTCTTCATTCGAATAGGACACGCTTGATAATACAAAATATTGTATAAAAATGTTCTTCATTCGAATGGGACACGCTTGATAATACAAAATATTGTATAAAAATGTTCTTCATTCGAATGGGACACGCTTGATAATACAAAAAAAATTGTTTACAAATTCGCATGATTTGAATCGGAGATCCTGACCGCCATGGCTTACATTATGACGTTAAATAGTTACTTTTTGTGGACATAACATCACTTATTATATGAAACGGACAATTCTCGTACTTTTATTATTCGAGTCATCTTTCATGAGTATAAAATCAAATATATCACATTAACAGTGTGTCCCGCGCCCAAACCTATTCAAAACGGTAACGTAAGCACGCCCGACGGTAACGGTGTTGGGAAGCAGGCGACCTACACGTGTAATCGAGGCTACATGGCCACTGAAACATTTTCGTTTTCACTAACATGCGGGGCGGATGGTACATGGAAGGGTTCTCCACCTACATGCAGCAAAATAAGTAACGTTTTTACTTCCTAAAATATTTTTAACGAAATTATTGAGAGAAAGATTTGAATAACTATAAAATTATTTGTCTGTCTGTTGTTGTATTAGTGTTTATTTCAGTCATGAGACGTCCAGCTAAAAATCCCGAAAGCACAGAAAGTTGTACGTCCCATCAATGATTCAGTATATACAGTACTTGGCACAAAGTTATTTTTTTGCAGCGTATTGTACATGTAGCATATTTTATGTTAGCATCAATTTTTAATGTGCATTTAGTTTTAAACGTACTTTCATAGAAGTAAAATCTCATCATTTTCATATATATACACACAAAGCTTATAATATTTGTTGTTAACAAAAATGCAATCAAGCATAGGATTTTTGTATCTAGTATATGTGTGTACACACACACACACACACACACACACACACACATAAAACTGTGGTTTGCATAATATGCTTGCAAATATCTAAAATGATAATTTGATTTTATTAGGTACATGTTTCACGTGAGGTTTTCAGTACGTTCAGAATTAGTGTAGTTGGGTACATTATATTTTGAGCTGGCAAAATATGACGTAAAGCAACGCCGCCGCAGCTCCCCCCGCCCACGATCAGCTTTGGTCACGTAGGGACCATACACACCATCCATTATCATATTTTCTCCATATCACGGTTCATTTTATGTATTATATTTTTCAAATTTTGAACGAAATGCAAGCATTTCATTAGACGATTAACTGTATGTATGTATGTATGTATGTATGTATGCATGTACGGTTAATGCCAATTGTTATGCCATTTGTTACGTTAAAAACGTTTGCCAAACTAAAATTTTCTTCTTAAATATTAAACAAGAAACACAGGTGGACTCAACCAACAACATGCATTTCCTATGTTTGAAATCAGTATATATGACTTAATCAACAAGAATATGTTTTATTTAGCTCAACTCCGCGTGAGTCATGTTAATTCGCGACCCAATACTTGCATGGGAGATCCACCAAAACTGCTAAAATGAACCCCGTGTAAAATTGGGGCGTTATGAAAACTGAAAATCTCCACTAAGCGCACCGTGGTCCAGGGGTAACATACCCGACTGTGAATCCAGAGGCTGTAAGTTTGAATCCCGTTTGGACAAGGACTTTTCATTATCTTCCCGGGCGTAAAGTATTGATCCAACCCAGGAAGCTACTAGAGGGATAAGTTGTAAGACCTTGTTTCTCAATCGACGAAATATAGAAGTTTAAACTAACTGTTCAGATTTAAATTTTGTCACCCTAAGATCCTCTACCATAACTTCTAAAACTGAGTGAATGTTGATCCCTTAAAAATGATATCTGCAATGGGTGATGATGTCTTCGTTATCTACATAGAAACTTACAAATTTATTTATATTTGATAACGGGGCCAGAATTTAGTCTCATTTCGCGCACGTGATCATAGCATCACTACAATACAACCATAATTTGGTCCCATGAAAAGGGACCGGGGTTAGACAATTTCATTTATTTAGTTTATCTATTAATTATATCATGCGGTTAAGATCAGGTTCACGTGATTCGTAGTTTGTTAGGGGTATACGAGAAAGTGACCACTGTATTTTGTAGCGTCTATAGATGCGAAATGGCTCTTTTGTGTATACGATTTTTTTCAGTAGTTACGTTAAACAGGTGTACGTTCAGTATGCCAAACTATATGCACCCGTTCGCTTACAACCACCTATGAAACTGTCTTAGAGTCATATAGCATTCAACTTATGCTGTATAAGTATACGAAGCTTCATAGCTGACTGTAAGCGAACGTATGAATATAGTTTGTCATATTAAACGTACGCCTGGGTGTATATTTGACACGGAAACTTATGGTGGCTTAGAATTCAAAATAAGAATTTTCAAATAAATTTGACTCAGACAGAATTTAGGTTCCATTAACATTTACTGCAGATATATAAAAGTTAAAGTTTGCAAACTAAAACTAAGTCTTCCCGTAAATAGTTATATCTTTTGCAGCGTGCGGTCCGCCACCACTCGTGTTTTCTGGCACTCCAACAACAACAGACGATACGTATGGAACGGAAGTCAGTTACACATGTGACGAAGGGTACAGTATTACTGTTAACAAAGGCATCAGGTGCTCCGAATACGGAACATGGGAACCGCCAATACTCCCAGCATGCAACCCAGTTGGTGAGTCTCTCTCTCTCTCTCTCCCACACACACTGTCATGTTTGGTAACATTGGAAAGAAAAAAATATTTTAAGTTTTATTTTTAACCAACATCAAAATTGTTTGTTTATTGGATTAAAAGTGCCATTGACAGTATTTCTGTCATTTGGAGATGATGTCTGCTAGAGACAGATATGGTGCTGCCACCCACACTGCTGTATCACGCCGTAGACATGTGGCATGATATCACACCCTATCACATTATTCTGACACCGGTCCAATCCAAATGACTGATTAACTCTTTGTGAGCTGTTAAACCCAATCATAGGTTATATTCCTTTTTTTCTGGAACCTTTTAAACGTCAACTGGTCTTGCACTTTTAGACTGTCAATATAAACTGCCAGAATATGAGCTAAAGACCGTCTTTACTTGTGATGTAGGTTAGCGATCATGTTACTTGTTAAGGTTTATGCCCTGTAATTCACTTCCGGTGAAGGTATATGCCCCATAAGAACCACCAAAGCCATGTATATAACTTCACAATATAAGCTTTAAAATGTCAAACCATTGAAATCTTAAAGGCAAATTGACATGTTATATGACAGAAATTCTTTAATTAACTCCTGATAATTTTGTCATGAGTTATCTCCCTTGAAAATTACAAAAAAATGATTTTCTCCATTTTTCTACGGCAACGTTAAGATGTGTTCATGAAATTTGAATCAGAATCATATGATGCATCTCTCTACCTTGAGTTTTCCTCGAAAATCAAATTAAGTTTTTCATATTCACAGAAATTGTATATTTCCCATAGACTTCAATGTTAACATTAATACAGATTATCTCCCCTACATCTAATAAAACCTGGAAAAATTCTCGGTGATTTTTTTTCCGAAGTCTTCAAAGTGACAAAGTTTCATAGAAATACTTCCACCCATCGCAAGATATGGAATATTGGTATTAGGTACCTTAATGGTAGCTGGAGTCATGAAGTTTCGTTTTGTAACGTAATTCCTACATTTTAGCATATTTCGTCATATGACATATAATGTTTGTTGTTACAGTATTGTACTTTTCCTTTTAAAATTCATCATCAACTATATTAATTTATAATGATGATTCGGTTTTTGTTTTGATTCTTTCTTTCCAAACTGCATTGCTTAGTTTTCATTGAAATATAATGTCCGCAGTTAGGGAAAGTTTCAAACTTCGAACGGCATTAATATTATTATGAATTTCTATCTCAGAGTTGGGCTCGAACTGTTCATATTTCATATGTGTTTAACAACGATGTCAGTGTTGGTTCTGTAGTCAAACCTTACTCGATATTCGGATGTATTAAAAGTTTGAATTTCGATCTCAGAGCTGTCTTGAAATTAGCTCGTAGCTCGGTATACGCATTTGTTTTAGGGTGAGTGTGGTAAATAGTCAAACTTAGATAAGCATAATTAACGGATTGAAACAGGTACATACGGTAAAAATAGAGTTCTAAAAAAGAGAAAATATATAGCAGATATACTATACATAAGATACCTGAACACAGTTTCATATTAAATATAATCTTTATTTCTATATTTTTGGTCGTTATTTGTACATAAGTTTACTTATGTCTAATATAATAAGATGCATCCTATTCGAGCCATAACCTTCGCTTTCCAACTGCCATCTGACCCTTCCGACCGACTTTCTAAACGTCCATTTCCCATTTATTGAAAGTTCGAAACGCGTTTTTATACCCCCCCCCCCCCCGCACAACGAAATTGTAAGGGGGGTATACTGGATTCAGCTTGTCTGTCTGGCCGCCCGTCCGGCCTTCCGGCCGTCCGTCCGTCTGTCGGTTTCTTTGTCCGGGCCGTAACTCATAAAGTATAAAAGGCATCAAGATGAAACTTCATATGTGGATAGGTCTCATTGAGGGATAGTACAGTACAGATAGAACAGTACAGTGTAATAATGGACCTGAACAGTACAGTGTAATAATGGACCTGAACAGTACAGTGTAATAATCGAGCTGAACAATTCTTAGTGGGCCTTCATCCAAATAAATTAATGTATGTGTTAATATCATTTATTTTCCTTGTTGAGCCAATACATTTACAATGTCTCTGACCTACATGTTATTTGTATTAAAATCCCTGTGACAAAGCGACATGGGGGGGGTATTTGCGCCATTACAATGGCAGTTCTAGTTTATGTCAAGTGAAAAAATATGAACATAAAAATCCTATTTTAACTACTGTATTCGTTTACATTGTATTTTATAACCATACAAACATTTTTTTTTTATCATTGCTTTGTTATTAGTATAAAAAAATTATCCATGTGGTTTATTTATTTTTTGTTTTTTTGGTGAGTGTGGGGGATTCGGCATTGCCCTTTCACCAAATACATATATGAGAATTCTTACGTACACGTATATCGTGTATATGAATACGCTTTATTTAATAGGCTGCGGTAACCTTAATAATCCTGCCAATGGGAATGTGCAGCTTGAACATGGTACAACGTTCCAATCTGAGGCCGTCTACTCCTGCAACAGTGGCTAAACTCTGATTGGTCCAAAAATACGGATATGTGGGAAAGGCAACAAGTGGTCCGGAAAACTGACTTCGTGTGTAAAGAAAGGTTGGTTGTGTTACACATCACACGGGTGTAGTTAACAGGTTTACAAGTTACAATAAATCTCACTTTTTTTGGCTCGTCTGCTTTTCAAAGAAAAAAGAATGTCGAGCTCTGGTGTCGTCGTCATTGGCGTCGTGAAAAAAAATAACTTTGGCCATAACTTCTAAACTATTAAAGCTTCTGTCAAACTTCACTATCATGAAGGCTACATTCCTATCAAGGGCCATAACTCTTAGGTCCACTTTGACCAAATTTTTAAAATTTAACTTTGGTCAGAATTTCTAATCCATTCAACCGTCTGTCATCAAAATTCACATACTTGATCACTATCAAATAGGCTAAATTTTCATCAAGAACCATAACTCTGAGTCCATTTTAACTTAATGTATCTTCCCTTTAAAAAAAAAAAAAACAAAAAAAAAAAAGACCAGCGTTGGCATCCGCATGAGGTGCTCTTGTCAGTTAATATTATTCATTCATATCTATATCGATATCTATATGTAATTAAATATGTTTTTACAATAAAATACTCCGCGCAACTCATTTTCTGTTTCATTTGATTTTCTTAACTGGTGTCATTGAATTCAGCCACAAGAGATCTCAATTATACCATTTGATATCATCTCTATCTCTCAACACCTAGTATTTTATGAACCAGGTTTAGGCAACTAATTAATTCTTACCAATTTTAGGATAGTGTCTGCTATAATAAACAGTATCCTACTCCTTGTGTGGTTCTAGAACCATCACTCAAGTGACCAGGATTGGTTAGGTATATCGTCCTTTGTTTCAAATAGTGAAGTTGAGTAATTTGCTAATTACAACTAGAAATATTATCGCCCATGACATTAATGTCAGTAAATTGAAATAAGCATGAACTTTGGTAAACATTTTTGGTGATAACGACCAGTTACGTAATGAACTATTGAATGTTGATTTGAATGCTGTAAGAAATACTCATAATAATACTTTCGCATTGAAAGCTCTTTGTATGGCACATGAAACCGTGTTTTTTGCTTTGTAAAATATGAGCTACAATGTTTTATAAGGAAATAAAGGAGACCCTGATTAGACAATTCCCGGACCTGGAGCATGCAGTAAGAGGACTGTAAATGACCCCGTAGATAAGTCCGGAAAAAGAGAGTGGTTCCTGGTTTGGGACCTTGTCTGGCTGTCGATTTCTAAACCAATTACAATTTTTTTATTATTTTTACCAGGCACGAATTTCCTCAAGATTCCGGATTACGGCCAGTTCACGGCCAGTAAAAGCGACCCCTCGACGCTAGGGTCGTACTATGCAAGGAACGAGATCCAGTGTGGGTTTAAATGCGGAAAGCACGAAAGATGCTCCTCATTTTTCTTCTCGAAGGATCTGACAGAGTGCATCCTGTACAATTATGATTCTCCACCTCGCTCCGGACTTGAGGCAAACCCAACGTTTGAATTCTACAGTGAGTGAATTTGGCGAACACGGTGAATGATAAAGTTACTCCTCCATGAATAAATCACAATATTTCACCCCAATAAATGAAATACATGTATAAATTTATCTTATAAGATTTTGCCAAAAATTCCTTGTCCAATCAATAACTCATCATAGGCTCAACGGATTTAGATAAGTTTGTGTGCACGTATTTTTCCTTAATAAATAGAAGTCTAAAATTGGTAAATGTATTTTCCTCAATGAATTCTAAGAGTGACTTTATGGCAAAATCCGTAAATTCTTGACACAGTTGTGGCCCCTTTTCGACAAATACCTTGTCTGATTGATATGGCTTCACACATTGTACCAAAGGACTATGTTGGGATATTAATCACATTCAGTTATATTTCCAGTTTGTAAAGGTTTCGTTGTATATGTCCTCCACAGAGCGTCAGTGTGGAAAAGGGTGGATCTCGGTCAAGGGTTCGTGCTACATGTTCAGTCACATCGCAGTGGACTTCTTTCATGCCAAGGTATCATCTGCTTCATTACCTTCGATTTCGATTTCAACCTATACAGTGAAGTGAACGTATCTGTGGCGATTGTTTTACAACAGATATTTAGCCATCATAAATACGATCAAAATATTGGCATGCGGCTTCTGTTATCTTCTGTTCTTACTCATCAATATTTTTTCGAAATGAACTGCGTAATAATAAATCGAAACAGCCATTCAACAAAATGTAGTACAAAAGCACACTTTAACAAATTTTATCAAATGTAATCATAGGTCATAGTGATCTGATTTTTGTTGAGGTTTACGGACCACCAACAAAAATAAATCAATCAATTGGAGGCTTTATCTACTTGAGATAGATATATAGTGCTGTCCCAATGCAGTATCACACCGTAGACTCACACACAAACACATGACCCACTGTCCAGTCACTAGGCCAACGAGTCCTCAAACAACCCAATATTTATACTGGACATCACACAGGGAGCTGCCAGTAGTATTTCTAACGACTTTGCAGAGTTCTGACTTGGATATTTGAAAGTTTCATTCCTTTGCAAATACGAGTATATTGCCAAAATGTCCTCCCATTTATTTATACAATTTTATGTTAGGAGCTGCACAGGAAAACACCCCCACCCCCACAAAAAAAAAAAAAAAAAAAATAAAAAAAAAATAAATAAATAAAAAGAGTTCAGGGCTCCATAGTAGCCACTCCTGAGAACCCACAATTCCCGACGTTCTGGAGGCGGATATTTGACCACTTTGCTGTCCGCGGCGTTACATTAATGTGTGTATTTAACATCTTTTGCATGTGTAAAAAAATCAACTTATTCATGAGTGGCGCATTGATTTTATTCAATGCTTTTCTGCCACGCTTAACACATTGCACCTGAGTTACCATAAATTTTACTCTGTTGGGAGTCCGAAATTTCTGAATCGATATTCGGTGTTGAAGATAGTAGCCTACGAAAACCTAGGAGTAACATGGTCGATATTTTTATTAACTTAATTACAACATAATATCCAAAGTGTTTATTTTTAACTTGTGGCCACAACTTAATTTCCGAAGTTGATTTTTTAAATTAACTTGTGGCCAGAACTTAATAACGTGTTCCCACAAGATAATAACTTGTCCCTCAGTATAATAACTTGTGGCCACAGCCTTCCAATTTCTAAGTATCGGCCATCTTATGGGTCTAAGTACTATATAGGAAATACGTAAGGATTTTTTTTTGATTAGAGAATATTTTCAACAAGCTAGTTAATAAAAAATATCGACCATGTCACTTCCAAGTTTCCGTGAGATAGTCCAATAAATGAACGCAAAGAAATTGTGTAATTAACATTTTTTCATTTATTTTTTGAAGTAAGCATTAGAAAATATACGTAATTAAGGCATGACGTAGCTTTGATACGTCGTTTTTTCAAATAAAACGATATTTTTTGTTTGCAGAAGTCTGTAATGATCAATCCGGATATATGCTGAAAATCGATGACGAAGAGGAGAATACCCTGATAAAGAGCCATCTGAAACGGACGGTCACTGAAAATGGTACGATTTTGATTAAATTTGTTTTAAATTTTATGCTGATTTAATTTACGTCAGCTGTTAAAGAATTTTTCACACATTATACTAATCCCTCTCATTTCCTGGGAAGAACCAGTACTTGGCGGATTGGAATGCCATAAAAATCCCTAAGAAGACACCACCACCACCACCACCACCACCACCAACAACAAAAAAAAAAAAAAAAAAAAAAAAGAACAACAAAAAAACAAAACAAAAAAACAAAAAAAAAAAAAAAAAAAAACCTATAAAGAATGAACATTTATCCACATTAAATCTCTTGATATGAATGTTATTTTTATTCTTGTGTGTAAAAGTTCATTCACTCACTATATATGAATGTATTTGCATGTGTCTTTTAGCGTGTTCTTTCTTTACCATTATCAATATCACGACAGAGCAATGGTGGTGGACGGGAATGATGTCTGTGACGTCATCAGGAACAACCACTTTCAAGTGGCTACCGTCAAACACAGTCCCCGTTTTCACATGTGAGTTAACCGTTTTTGTTTTCTTTCAATGTCATTTGATAAGAAGACCTCATCCTTTCAGAAATGTTTGTCTTTTGCGTGTTTCTTTCTCTCTTTTTTTTCAAATTTAGAAATGAGAAAACCGTATACTGTGAATACTCGGTGTTCCCGCCTATTTGTGTCATGTTGCCTGAAACATATAATTCATGGGTTCCGGATTGTCGTTTATAGTTTTAAAACTATAAGGTATTAGATAGTATTACATATTTTGGATGCCTGATGACCCCATGTAATTGGCAAACTCTACAAATATAAAATCCTCGTTCAGTTTTTGCATACGCATACATACCACAAACCGATATGGAGTTTCTCTACAATAAAATCATTAACTCTGAATTAAGCCAAACAACGCGCTTTTAAGCCACGGACGCTCACAATATTCGGGAAAGTTCATCTTTAATTTATCTACCGGTTGGGTAGAATCGATTGCAATGTTTATTATATCTCAACAGATTGGGGGCCGAGTAGCGTCCATCCCAAAACCGACCATTGTACGGCCATGTCCAGGACTGACAACTTCCTCTGGGTACAGATCCCTTGCACCAACAGCGTGGGCAGGGTCATCTGTGAGAAGTGACGATCTTGGTGTGTGTAAACTTTTCTGGACGGTATTCAGTACTGTATATATTTATATTTCTGATATTTAGTACTGTATATATATATATATATATATATATGTGTGTGTGTGTCCTGTTAAAATGGGGTTTTCACTTCTGTTGGCGCATATGCAAATTGGTATTGTAGTCGAAACTGTGATTGTAATAATATTCAGTGACCGTTAATTTTCTATGTGATTGTTCGGGATAAATAAATATCAAATATGTGATTTGTGTTTGTTTAAAATAGTTTCGCGTGTAATTGATCATATCTAATAAGTTATTGGTCAGTAGATATTTGTATATAAATGATGTTAATACATGTAGGTCATGACCTACTTATCGCCTCACTTGTAGCACATTTCATGTCTTCAGTATTGAGCTTGTAATTATATGTACATGGTTATTTAATTATTACATGATATGTGGAATAAGTAATGCATAAAGTTTATCTCATTAATATGCAACCGTAATATGAAGAAGGTTTGGTATAGTTAACCCTTTCCCTCATAGAGGAAACCATGAAAAGACCTATGCGAACAGCATAAAACCAGATCGCAGGCTGATCAGGTTTTATGCTGTTCGCTGCTCCTCAGTGGTCTGGAAATGAGGATTTTGTAATTAAATTTGGTAAGGTTTAACTGTGGTTGTCTGCAGATCAGGCTTTATGTGATACCTATTGAGGGCGTCAAAATGAGTATATATGAGGGAAAGGGTTAATGCAGTAAATTAGAGAAATGTGAACTTCTGAACTGAGTAGCGCTGCGCTGTTGGGATACAGTTAATTACCTATAGGTAACCGTATTTTCCCCTTTGGCTTGCGGTAGTGGAGTCAGCGCAATCAGTAAGAGCGCCCACCTCAGTACTTTTCCCTGCTCTACTCCAGCATGGACCTTTTTTTGTTTCCTTTTTTCGGAAATTGTTAGGTTATATATGTATGGTAAGCATATGTTTTATACACTAGTTATTATACATTATACATTTATTATTTTGCGTTTGTTAATTTGTATTTACTTCCTTTTCATCTAAATTATAGACCACATGACCCTGATATTCGGTAAAAAAAAAATCAAAATCTCTATATTTTTCTTTTTTTTATGCTCACCGAAGGTGACGTATATAGTCGCCGCTTCGTCCGTCCGTCACACTTTCCTTGTCCGGACAATTTCTCAGGAACTAACGGCTCGAATTCAACGAAACTTTATGGGAAGCTTTATTACCAAGAGGAGATGCGCATATCGTCAGCATGACCCGATTCCTATATTTTTCAAAGAGTTATGGCCCATTGACTTTTTGGCCTATAGTACATATTGCATGATTCTTGTCCGGGCTATTTCTCAGGAACTAATGGCTTGAATTCAACGAAACTTTATGGGAAGCTTTATTACCAAGAGTAGATACGCATATCGTCGACGTGACCTGGTTCCTCAATTTTTAAGAGAGTTATGGCCCCTACTACCATGTTGTTGACTAATATTCATGTCATTTGCCTAATTTAACAGGAGATATCATTAAACAAAACCCCACAAACTTCAATATGCTAGTAATGTCAATCATAATCATGTCAGCTAATTGTTGTTTAGGCCATTATACACTATTTCAAATATCCAGTCATATGTCAAGAGTGTTGGTTAACCTCTTTGATATGAGCACATATTGAAATGTATGACTTAATTTTTAGTAGTATAAAAACTTTAAAAAAATCAATGAAAGATCTGATGAGTAACACGTATTAACATATTTAATAGTAAACTGTTACTAAGTCTCCAAATTAGAGTTGGTAAAACATCTCATCTGATGAGGAGAATAGATATGATTTAGGAATGGGGATTTCAACATATCCTCCCACCCATTGACCAAGGCCTTATTTGAAACAATGACGTTCTTCGGGGAACATCTGTCAGTTCTACTGACTTTCTTGTTATATTTCTTTTTCGACTAGGGGTCCTGTGCATAGACATGTTAGATTTTAAGGTCATAACAGTAGAAAAGAGAAAGAGAGGGGAACAGTATGCTTTTTTAAGCCGTCCATTTAAACATTTTGTTCTACATAGAACGGGATGGTTTGTCACACTACTCGTGGTTACATCCACGTCACCTTAAACAATTAAGTGAACTATTTATTGTAACTCTCAGCTGTATTTCTCAATATATACATATAAATCAAATCTGATTTCGTCATATGCGATATGGATAGGAACACATGCCGAGTTTCCGTCAATAGAACATTGTACTCCGAAATAAGAGAGAGAGAGAGAGAGAGAGAGAGTAAATCAACGAGCACTTCCCGAACACCTAATCTACATGCTGGTGTAAAACTCAATTCATTTTTCAACTGGAAATAAACATACGCTTAAAATTTTCCCCAGTCACTGATTGGTCTGTTTAAATAAAGACATATTCAACAGAGATAGGAAACTCCTGTAAAACCAAGGGGAAACTATTAGGTACACAGCAGATCATTCAATATTGCAAACATTAAAATAAAATGGAAAAATCACAACGGAAAATGTAACTATTCATTTCAGTTTTATCTATTTTAAGAATTCTTTAGAATTATGTTTTAAATTCAACCAGTGTAGCTGAAAAACAACACATTTTAAATATTTACTATCATGCAGATACTTTTCTATTTTACATAAACTTTTTATTTCTTGACTTATTTTAATATATAATATCTTTTGATGGTAATGTGATGATCGCATGCAGGATACAATTTACTTTCACATATCTTCAGTAAAAAAGGAGATAGTTGAAAACGTAATTTTGCGAGAATTGGACAGTTTGTTATGTGTTTTTGTGAGATTTAGACTAGTTGTCAATCTTTGTTTAACAGATCTTTGGTTTCTAATCAGCGATATTGCCGATCCCCTGGTGAAATGGTCTTAAAGCTGGTGTTATAGATGAGTTTTGCCTTCCATACCGCACATAATTGATTTTTTTACTTCAAAATACTTCTCAGAAGTATTGTAGTGGCACTTCCATTACATGTGAATTTTCGCAGAAACTGGTGACAAATGAGTTTAAGCACATGCTAACTATTTATAAGTGATATTATTATAAAGTGCATGTGGCTATATTCAATGGAGCTCTCAATCAATTATTGTATTGGATCCTCATTTTATAACCCACATAGATTGTTTTCTCGACTTTTTCTGTGTTGTTTAATGCATAAGTTGTAAATTAAGTAGTGTCTGTGCTTTTCATAAAACAACAGCAACAACAAAATATCAACAAACAAACATTGAATATAACTTAAGTACCAGTGTGAAAATTTCGGCCATATCCTTCGGTGCTCGGATACATTTCGTATACATAGGCGAGGTGTTCCGAATGGTAAAGAATGTAACATGTCACTGGTACTTTCTCAGAAATGATAAATTCGCATGAGTTTATGAACTTAGACCATTCTTCTATCCAAAACATTTAAATGATTAACTCTTACAAATCTTCGGCACTTGTGACTGCCATTGCTACCAGTGGAGAGCAATATCAGCATGTACATCCGTGCAGTCTGATCATTGTCTGCACTGTTCAGTAACAGCTTATGGCACAGTTCAAAATGAAGAAAGTTTAGTTATTTATTTGTTGGGTTTAACCAAACTCCGCGCACCGGTTACGTCACGCTACGCTACTCACACAAGTCACGTGATGATAGTTGAAATCATGTGACCAACACTCATAATTTTATAAATTAATGTTATTTGATTTTATTTTTTTACTTTTCTCATAATCATAAATGTTATTTTCATGAAATATAACGAAACAGATATGATATATTCAAAACTAAAGTCAAAAGTGAAAAAAGTAAATCCGGTCTATATCAGCCGAAATCTACTTGTGATGGCAGTGGTTATTGACAAATGTAAGGGGAGGTAACTACTGCGGCGGAGTTTGGGGTTTAACGTCACACAAAATGAAGAAAGGACAATTCCAATTTAGAAATTTGGCATGGTAAAGATTAACTAAGTTGACATCAATATTAACCTGACTAATTATATTTGTTTAGTAATGAAATATATATAAAAAAAACTTTAGTAGCAACACAATATTGATGATACGCGTCTCTATGAATTCAGATAATAACAAGTGACATGACATGCCTAACTATATATTTGTTAAGAAATGAAATATTAAAAAATAGTGAACAATATTGATGAAGCGTCTAGATTCAGTAAAAAAGACGGTCTTGTATGGTCTTATAGTTTTAAACATGATTGATTTTAAACACGTGACTAGCTAGTTTCTAGTATTTCTCAATGAATGTTAGTTTTATGAATTTTCGACTGTACGATTTTCATGCTTTGACCACACGAAATTAATTCCTTGGTCATTGGATTCGTATACATTTTGAAAATGAATATCATATATGATATGATCTTAAAAATAAATAAAGAATGGAAAATATTATTAAATAAAGCTCTTAAATTCATCAAGAGTAACAATCGAAATCACGTTTTTAAACCATGAATATTATTCCAGATTAAATACTTTTGGCATACATGTTTATTCCAGTATTCTGAAGGTCAAATGACTGGGTAAAATTTGTATTTTCTTTTTTTTTGTTCAGTTATCAAGTTGAAAAAGTATATCTATCTTTGTATTAAAATTGACCCAACCATTTAAGTTTCCTCTTTGTCTTGAGACCAGAGTATTAAGAAGAAGAAGAAGAAGAAGTCTTATTAGTCATGATATGGACATATGATATAATAGAAGAAATAAAATGGTGTTTGAACAAAAAACAACAACAAAAAACAACAACAATATTTCATATTAAGTATTATTCTAGGAGCTGTCTGATCAGGGTCTCCTTTGTTTGTTCATACAATAATGTAGCTAAAATGCCACACAAAAGAATTCATTGATTCATATACCGTTTAAAGTTCAGGAATTAATTATTCATAACTCCTAAATGTTTACATGAACATTCATGGAGTGAAGGAACAACAACAACAACAACAACAACAACAACAACAACAACAACAACAACAACAACAACAACAGCAGCAGCAACAACAACAACAACAACAACAACAACAACAACGTGTTCTACCATTTTAATAAATTGTATGGCATTTCTAGTAGAGATTGATACACAAGTTTTAGTTTTTTTTTAGTTTTTTGCTCGCTGCATAAATTTCGAGAAGAATTTTTTTCGCTCGCTCAATTAAAAAAGAAGAAGTCCGATGATCAGTAATCAATGCATAGTTCCATGACCCACCTATTAGCATATCTTAACAATAGATTACAGTCAGATTTGTCCCACAAACACGATGTTAACAAAGGAGCACATATCATTGTTTATGGCCTTATTGTAACTATAAATCCTGTTGTTGTTAACTTGTTCAAGCTTGTCTTACATTGTTATAAATAAACATTTTCCAAGTTCGTTAGATAAAATGGATGTGCTTATATATAAAAATTATATATCCACAATTACAATATTCCATTAAAAATAGAAATTCAACAGAAGTTCACGAGAACATTTCAGGGTATCATATTGATCATTAATTCATAAACAAATGTATAAAATATTAAAAAGTATTTTATTTCATTTACAAATATCTGAACTATTTTTAAACCCTTTCCCTCATAGAGGAAACCATGAAAAGACCTATGCGAACAACATAAAACCAGATCAGCCTGCGAGTAACTCGCAGGCTGATCAGATTTTATGCTGTTCGCTGCTCCTCAGTGGTCTGGAAATGAGGACTTTATAATTAAATTTGGTAAGGTTTAACTGTGGTTTTCTGCAGGTCAGGCTTTATGGGGTACTTATTGAATACGTCAAAATGAGTCTATATGAGGAACAGAACAGAACAGAACATAATTTTATTTGACGTATACTAATACAGTACATAGTCATATAATCATGAGGGAAAGGGTTAAGTTCATTTAGACAATTATTATTTTCTAATTATTTGCTCCCTTGGGATTCGAACCAACACGGAGATATAGTGAGAGGAGTGAGACACAGAGTCGCTACCACTGCGCCATTATGCTAAACGTTTCCCTTTCGTTGGAAAAATACAATAACAAAATAAGCTCTATTTTGAAAACGCCGGATTAAGTATTTGCACCCTTGTTATTCTACAAGAAGAAAAAATACTCCATATATATTGGAAAAAATGTGAATATTATTGGAGTATAAAGACGAATTGAGCAATTAATACTCAAACGCATAAGAAACAGTGTATGTTTGTTTTTCGTAAACTGTAATACAAGGATATTTGTCTATCAAAAATGGATACATCCGGCTAATGTTTTACGTAACGCCTCAAAAGAAACGCTTTGCACAATATGCCCGTGTACTGTCTGAATAAATGAAAATTGGTCAAACAGTCTCAATACTTTCTTCCAAGTCTTAAGAGAAAGAAAAAAAAATTGTTTTTTCTTCAAAATTTGCAATGCTGCGACTGTCTGAACGTCAACGTATTGAGGCTTTGATGATGGTTAGTAGAAGTGATTCTGTCGATGATGTCGCATGGGCATTTAATTGCCCCAGAAACACTGTAAGTAATCTTCGTTCAAGGTTTCAGCAAACTGGGACAGTTCGTGATCGTTCTCGAACTGGCAGGCCTTCCGTAACTGACGTCAGATTAGACCGTCACTTAGAACTGACGCATACAAGACGTCGATTCCAAACCGCTACTGCTACAGCGAGACATTACGGTAAAAGTAGAGACAACGTTCTGGTTTTGTCCGACCCATAAGACCTAGGCGAGCCAACGTCGGACACGTGCTCTTACGCCGTCATTGCGACGCAAGAATGACCTGGCCACGACAACATTTACGTTGGCAAAAGCGTCAGTGGAATAGAGTCGTCTTTTCTTACGTATCTAGATTTCATCTAAGTTACCACGGAATCATGGGAGACAGGAAAACTAGTCTGGCCATTGTGAATAGCAATCTCAGCGCAGTTAAGTACATAAATCAAGTTTTGAGACCAGTAGCTGTTCCATTTATTCACCAGCATGCTCCTGCAACACTGATGCATGACAACGCACGTCTACACACCGCACGGCTTATTCGGCAATATCTGAATGCAAACGATGTTGCCGATTTGCCTTGGCCTGCCGTTTCTTCTGATCTGAATCTAATTGAGGATATTTGGGACCTGCTTGGGCGTAGAGTAAGGTTCAGTCATGTTGTCAATTAACAAATGCTCTACGGGTGGAACAACATTCCACTACGTGTTGTGCAGCGTTATCTCGATTCCATGAGATGTTGTATTTTACAAGTAATACGACAAACCCGGAGTCATTCTCGATATTAATGACAAAATGACATAAAAAGAGAGTTAAAAATCGTAAATAAATCACAAGTAATGTCATTAATTTTACAATACGTAATTTCCTTCTTAATTAACTTCATTCTATACTTATACAATATTTTTTTTATTTTATCTATTTATTTTTTGTGTCATATGGTCCTGTAATTCTCGTTTATTAATTGGACCTCTAATTTACTAAATGAACTTGTAGATTTGAATAGAAAATGTTATCTGTTGTTGTTGTAGTTGTTGTTGTTGATGTTTACACTAAATGATCTAGCCTTGAGGAGAAAACAGGACTGACCGCGAAACTATTCCATCCATTTTAATTTCTTTTATGTAATTATAAAAATTCACGGTAAGCCCCCGAAATGCTAAAACGTCTTAATTTATATATAAGTGAATTCCGAAGGAGTTCGAAGTATGTTCTTAAGCTGACATACTATTTTTAAAAAACTTTGAAAACGCACGCCTGTATTATATGTTGTTTTTATACGAAAACGAATTCTATCAAATGTATATCATATTTTTACTTTATAAAACATAAACTTTACTGAAAATATATATAAAAATGTTGGAGAGTGTTTGTATCGATACATAATCATATAGCAAGTGCTTTCGTTATAAAAAGCGTGCGTTTCAAAGCCCTTAATTACACACTCTACAACTTTAACAAGAGGGCCATGATGGCCCTGGATCGCTCACCTGAGTACCATTGCTACAACTGATTACAAGGTTTTTAAACAGACAAGAATTCTGATATAACTCAATCTTAAACATTTTAGCCCTGACAATACTACATACCAAATATATAAGCACTGGGCCTTATGGTTTCAGAGGAGAAGACTTAGTGCGGGGTCATTTATCTCCAAAGGGCCACCATTTTGAAAATCTTGATAATGAAACATACCAAATATCTAATTTTTAAAAAAAACCCCGGTGGGTTTAACTTGGTAATAAACCAACCAAATATCTAATCTTAGGCCTTATGGATTCATAGAAGAAGATTTTTAAACATTTTCCTATATAACTCTATGTAAAACAAGTGACCCCTGGTGCGGGGTCATTTATCACCATAGGGCTATGATTTGTACAATCTTGGTAATGAACCATAAGATGATGCTACATACCAAATATCTAAGCTCTAGGCCTAATGGATTCATAGAAGAAGATTTTTAAAGATTTTCCTATATAACTTATGTAAAACAAGTGACCCCTATTGCGGGGGCATTAATCATCATTTGGCTATGATTTGAACAATCTTGGTAATGATCCATAAGATGATGCTACATACCAAATATCTAAGCTCTAGGCCTAATGGATTCATAGAAGAAGATTTTTAAAGATTTTCCTATATAACTCTATGTAAAACAAGTGACCCATGGTGCGGGGTCATTTATCACCATAGGGTCATGATTTGTACAATCTTGGTAATGAACCATAAGATGATGCTTCATACCAAATATCTAATCTCTAGGCCTTATGGATTCATAGAAGAAGATTTTTAAACATTTTCCTATATAACTCTATGTAAAACAAGTGACCCCTGGTGCGGGGGCATTTATCACCGTAGGGCTATGATTTGAACAATCTTGGTAATGAACCATTAGATGATGCTACATACCAAATATCTAAGCTCTAGGCCTAATGGATTCATAGAAGAAGATTTTTAAAAATTTTCCTATATAACTCTATGTAAAACAAGTGACCCCTGGTGCGGGGTCATTTATCACCGTAGGGCTATGATTTGTACAATCTTGGTAATGGCCCATAAGATGATGCTACATACCAAATATCTAAGCTCTAGGCCTTGCAGTCTTGCAGAAGAAGATTTTCAAAGTTTGCATTTTTAAAATCTATTTTTAGCTCCTGTGACCTACTTTTTTAACCAATCTGAATAATTTGTACAACTTTGATAGAGGGCATCATAAGGATGATTCCTGTGAAGTTTGGTCAAAATCCCTTCAGCGGTTCATGAGGAGATGTTGTTTAAAGCAAATTGTTGACGACGGACGCACGCACGCACGCACGCACGCACGCACGGACGACGGACGACGGACGACGGACAAAAGGCGATCACAATAGCTCACCATGAGCACGTTGTGCTCAGGTGAGCTAAAAACGCATAAGTCATATATTGATGATTTTAACACTGAACATGATAAACTACATGTATTTATATGAACTTTGGAACAAATGATAATACATTTCATAGACATCGTCTGTAAGAATTAAGCTTAAATAGATAACAATATACTCAATTTACGACACTTACAAAGTCACTAGGTGAAAACAGTGAGTTCACAAAAGTCAATATTGTGTTTATAACCCATTAGCTGCAAGACATGTTGTGCACCGACCGTAAAACAAGTGTTTGTTAATTTGTCTTTATATTCAATGTTATTTTGAAAAAGAAAAATATTATGTGTTTTCTTATACATGCACCAAAATTGTTTTCATGACCATATGTCCAGACTGAATGAGGTCCGACATTCTGTGATCTGACAGCTGCACCTGATTTGTTCGTTAGAAATTTTACGACGTTTGGAAATAAACGTCGGTGTAAGTTGTACTCTGATTGTAAACGTTCATGAAGGCTGGGTTAAGCTACTCCGCTAGCAGACATCGACTAAAGTGAAGAAAAAATAACTTTTATGGGGGTGCAGTCCAAACTCCACAGTGATCTCCCTTACAAGCAAAAAAAAAAAAGAAAAAAAAAAAGAAGTCACTGCCGTCACAAATGTCACATGATGATGGAAAACTAACAAATGGCGTCTTCATCTACTTTTTTTAAAATGATTTATTTTTTTACCACGAGGCGATATTTGATGTTTATTAAAGAAAACATACTTAGTGAGATGATATGACACTTGCAGTAAAATATTTTTTTTTGTTGAAAAAAGAAAAATTAGCTAAATTCTTTTTTGTTTTTGTTTTTTACTTGTGGTGGCAGTGGTTATCTACAACTATAAGGGGAGGTAACTTCTGCGTGAAGTTTGGGCGTAGTCATGACAATCATGTTTTATCTCCGACTGCCGCTGACCTCAGCTTAACTATGTGTTCGTCAAAGTTGGACAAACTTGGCGACCGTTTCACATACGCTACATCTGCGTTAGAAAAAGTTCGCCGAAGCTAATAGAAAATAAATTCAACGCTGGCAAATGCTGCAATGTGCTAGCACACGAAGCCAAACGATAGTACACGTACGTAAAAGCTAATGTATGCCGGATATAAAATGTTCGTATCGTGACTTTAACAAATCACTATCGCGAGCGTTATTTTGCCAACGTCTGGGCTCATTTCTCGGACTTTTTTAAGCGCTGGCTTTCATGCACATATATTACAAAGGTTGAGGCAAGATTATAGTTCTGCGCATTGTTGCATCTATTCTCGTGTGAATAAAACAATTTGTCTAGTATGGCATATTATTACATAATTTATAACCAAGTCCAGTAAATAATAATACAATCATCATTTTTCATATTTTTACCGTTCTCAACATGTTTTATTACTCTCTAATGTCACTTGACTTAATATTTTAGGACTGTTTACATTGCATAGGGTTGTTAAAGGCCGGAAGTAACAGCTGCTGCCATCTTGAGTCGCAGGAAATTAACAGCTCACGATGACTTTACATGTAGATTATAATGATTTATCAACAAACTGTTTTCTGTTTCGACATATTAAACAATTTATACACATTTAAAAGATTTTATTATATTTTATTTGTTATGTATTACATTTTCTTAAAATGAAAACGCCAGGACTGGTTGGGATAATGTGACTGGGTGTAGTATCACGCCACATGTCAACTGCGTGATATTGCAGTGTGACAGCACTGTATCTGTCTCAAGTAGACATCGTCTCCAAATGACTGAAAGACTTCTTCGGGACGTTAAACCAAACAAAGAAAGAAAGAAACAAACAAACAATATAAAACATGCGATAAATAACTTCAAATAGTAAATCTGCAGCAAATGGATTTGAATCGAGGTGAAGAAGTTAATGAACCCACATGCCGATAGTGAGATTGACGCACAGGATGTTATTAACTTTCGTATTTTGCAGCCATATTTACCAACCACTTGATATGAATTAGACAGACGTTTTTTTTGTTTAAACAGTCTTATGATATTTGGAAAATACACACCATTCTTATTTTTTATTATTATTACAATTTTATCCAAACCCCTAAAACTGGCACTGTGTGATTGCATAAGCATGAGTGTAGAGCTAAAAAACGAATTTTATTTCGACTCAAGGTAGAAAAGGATGATTTTAAGTTCAGTATGGCACAATTCCCGTCTGAGGTTTTCAACACCGCTGTCCTTTGTCTAACAATTTTCGGTAAGAGTTTTAATTACTACCGTATTTCTAAGTATTTATGTTATGGTCTTTAAGTTATGATGAAACAGTATTGTTCATTGACAAGTTGTGTATCATTTCAGGCAACAGGCAACAAGTTTGCTTTTCCCCTAGTAAAAACTGACAACTTACCGTTTATTAAGGTAATCTATCCATTATTCATTTGTGATCATGGTCCATCAAGTGATCATGATAATTATATAGGTAATGCAAACCTTTATAGACTTTGAGCTAAGGAGCCTTTAAGAGCCTTTTTGGGTCGATGGATGCTTGCATATGCACTCGAGTCTTTTTAAGCATTTGAATTACCGTAATTATAACTTAATGATGGACGGATTACCTTAAACAACACAACGTACCTACTTTTTATATTTTCATCATTTTGTGTCCTAGGTCCTATGAAGTTGACGGTACTTGAATGTATTCATATTATTAGGATACTCCTAAGAAATATAATTCCCCAAGCATATAATGATTTATTTAAATGCATACAACGAAAAATCACATTGTAGCTACGTAACGGTGACTGTATCAAATTTCAAGAAATAATAACTATATTTATACCAAATTACTACTGCATTTTGTTTATGTATGCTGTTTTGTATTATTTATTGACAATAAAATATATGTAAACTAAATAAAAACATGACGGATATATAAAGTGATTTGTTGATTGCAATTAATAATGAGTACTAATATTTTAAAAATAAATGTAAGGCTTGACATGCAATGCTGCCCTATATGTTATATAATTCATTAGTATACCAATGTTCGAATGTGGACCTCAAAGTTATTAGTTCATATTGGATTGAGCAGATCCATCAAGCTGAAGCCCTGCCTGTCCTTTGCTTTTTTGAAAATTTCAAGAACAATCTCTGTTACGATGAATTCTGCAAAACACAGTATTGTATTTTGTCTTAATGGGATGTGATGCAAACAGTGCGGGGTTTGGTATTGACTGATTTAAATCAGTATTAAAAAAGAAAGAAAACTATCGCGGTATAAGTGACATCCATCAATTCAAAATAATTTCCTGTTAAAAAGGAAGGTTGTCAAGTTTAACATTAGTTTGTCAAACAAAACATCTGCTGCTTATCCACCAATTGCTTTTGTTAAATTCTTGGTCCCAAAATAATAACCAAGTATTGTAGAATTTACTTAAGTTTGAATTTAGCTTTTACGAATTGTCGCAACACGCTTTTAAGTGCTGTTTAATATTGTATGTTATTTATAGCAAATTTTATCCAACAGTTTTATACGTGTTTATTGCTGAATCTGCTTAATTACAAGCCAAACTGAAAAGGCCAATATATATTTGGCAAGTAATAATACATGGTTTCCGATAATATATTTTGTAAACAATCAAAGCAGAGTACCAGAACAACCTTTCCACAATTCTCTTGATTTGGGAAGCTCGAATATGACGTGTACACAAACGGATAATCTCGGCTACATGTCCAAAATGTTACGGGAACGATAAGGGAATCGCATATGGCTTTCGGCTGTCACCAGTTCGGTAACACTTAAATTGTACCTATTCATATCTCAACAGCATCTTGACGTCAAGTGACATCTAATAACAGATACTCAGATATCTAGATATTTTCTTCGACTTCAACTTTTTCTGTTTTTCGTCTACAAATGTATACATTTAAAATAACAAAGAATAACATTTCGAAATAATTCTATTGCGAAAAGTATCACTTATATACAACTCAGCGTTATTTCGGCATCATTTAAGTCACACCCTAATAGTATTCAAATATCAGCTTCTGTGGAAATCCCAAATGGAGATATAGGCTACTCTATCACTATGAACAATTCGCTTTATGAGGCCAAAATATCAAAATGAAATCCATTAAATAACCCCGTCTTTATTGATGGCCGTTATCTAGTTAGCATTAACCTGACAGGGTACTAATGAGCGTTGACTCTTGCTAATTTTTACTTTTATAGCTGCACCCATAATTACAAGAAGCTAAATCAATGTCGTCTGCTGTAGAATTAAAATAGTTCATATGATCTATTTTATTTTAAACAAGAAATATCTTTATTTGTTTAAAATATCTTAAGATATTCGGCGTAAGAAAAAACAACAAAGATATGAAAGTTAATGAAAGTAAAAGTGTTACAATATACTTAATATAATAATGTTGGCAAGTTTTAAATGGTTTTTGATTTTAAAATAATGCTAGAAAACGTATTTGTCGGTACATTTAGGAAATGCAATATACTAGCCAGTAAAAATTAAAAAAAAGGAAAAATGTAATATAAGTAAAACTTAAAAAAGTAATACGCCAGTAGGATTCTATCTCGGGGCCCTCAGTTTAGTGTACGAGGACTTTAACCATCTGCACCGCGGAGCTTGTTGGTACACGACGCTTATGTAAGCTTATACACTGCGTGTTTTTGAGACTTAGAGGGACGAGTCCACTATCAAGGTGACCAACGTTTTCTAAAGAATCATTTACTTTTTCAACTGGGTGGTTTTATGTTTAAATAGATTTGTTAAATTGTTACAATGTATTAGCCATTTGACAATCATGCTGAAAGATTTGCACCATGAAACTCCCATTTTATGATAGAATATCCTAAAATAATTAATGCAAACCAATTTTCCGACCTCTTTAGTTGTTAATCAAGATTAGATTGGTGCAAGAAATTGGTGAAAATCCATTTTCTACAGCTTACACCGAAAAAAACCCATCGAAATCCTAAGATAAGTTTATATAAGAAACTAAAAACACAAAAGAAAAATATCAAAAATAAATTTTGGGCTGATGTTTTTACAATCCTACACACGAAGGAATTAATTTCTAAACGTCAAACTAGACTTTTCATAACTTTATGGAATGGGGTTATGTATTTTATTAAACTAAATTATTTATTTCAAACAATTCATTACTTATAACGTGGTACAATATTTAATGTGTACATACGCATTTGGTTGTTGACTTGACTATATGTGTTAACCGTCGCTTCGACAGTATTTCAGTCATATAGCGACGTCCAGCTAATTACAAGTGGAGGATGACCCCAAATGCACGGAGGCATCCGGGTAGAACCACCGACCTACCGCAAGCCAACTGGAAGGCTTCCTCACATGAAAATTCGAATGACCCTGCCGGGATTCGAACCCACGGGGGTGAGGGGCTGAGTGAGTGTTAAAGTCATAGACTTTACCCTCTCGGCCACGGAGGCCCCTTGATTATTGAAATATTGTTAGTAGACCGTGATTGTAAATTGTACACAGTATCCAACAAACTCGACACCTCACCTTATGGACCCAATATACCTTTGTATGAAGCATTGAGAGAAGGCAGTCCATGTAATGGGTTGCGCCATGTCGTAGTCATGCAACGTCTGTTGAGGAGGTAGATCTAGTAAATAGACTCATCGTACATGTGTGCTGCAAGTTCAGGCAAACCGTGGTATGCAGTATGTACAAGACAATGCGCCATGTCATGCCGCCATAGAGACGCCATCCAGACATGGACTCCATACGAAAGTACATTGGGTCGTTGAATTTGTGCTGTCGGGCTGTCATTCAAGCAACTGTATACAGTTTACATCTACGGTGTCTGACATTTATTTTAGGGTGACTCTTCTACAATTAATATTTCAACAATCAAATGCGTATGTATACCTTAGACCTAAAGAACTATGAAAAAATCCGGGTGGACGTTTAGAAATTCCTTTGAGTGAGTGTATATAGATTTTTGTCAAAAAAATTTGCATCTGTTGAGAATCTTTTAGCAAGTCCAATACAGTGTAATTACAATATACAAGTTGGTAATAAAACAGTGTATAACAAACATTGGTGTGAGAAAGGAGTATGTTTATCAATGATTTAATTAATTAAAATGGTGAGATTTATTTCACAAAACCTTTTATCATTCTTTGGCATTCTTAATGCAATTAAATCATACAAAACCAGGTCAATAGGAAATATAAAATTAAAAAATATATCCAATACCCCATTTTTATAAAATGGAATAAATCATATAATATTAGTGAAAAAGAATGAAAAATATTATCAGCTCCATTAAAACTTATAAAAGTACAGCCTTACAACCTGGTTTCAAATTAAAATCATTCATAGCCCAACCCCTAATAGGTATTATTTATATAAGATAAATAGGGCAGGAAATCAATTTTGTATTTCCTGTGGAGCGGAAGAAACTTTTCAACGTATGTTGTGGCTATGTCCTAATACCAATAAATTTTTTAATCAAATACTTAATGTTCTGAAACGTAATAATATTAACATAAATATTACAGAGGAAATTTTGATTTTCAATATCAGTAAAACACTGTCGCAATTAGAACTCTATATTTTACTTGAGATTAAATACTACATGTATATATATTCTACTATATGTATCAGAGAGTTTCAGTCAAATACTAATACTAAATACTAAATACTAAAATACTAATATGTATCAGAGAGTCTTCAGTCAAAATACTAATACTAAATACTAAATACTAAAATACTAATATGTATCAGAGAGTCTTCAGTCAAAATACTAATACTAGATACTAAATACTAAAATACTAATATGTATCAGAGAGTCTTCAGTCAATTTCATGACAGAAATTGCAAAAGAAAAACCCATGGAAACCGTATATAATAATGATTTACTAGACTTTTACCTTATTTGAATACATTGAAGTGTCGACCAAGTATCTTTAACAACACAAAGTTTTTTTTAGTATTAAATGACCGAGACAGCACCTAGTTTTTCTTTTCTTTATTTTTTTTCATTATGTTACCCACCTTCTCACGTTTATTCTCTGTTTTAATTTAACCCTATTTTCCCACTGTTACTTTTCCTCTTATTAAACATATACATTTTGTACATGAACTGCAGATCTATAAATAGAAACTTAAAACACGACTAAACTAGAACAACCCGATAACCATTTAACTTTTTTTTGTTTTCTAGCTGTCTGTAGAGCTCAAAATTACAAGGCACTGACATGCAGCGGCAAGTCCCTTATGTTAATTGGTGGGATAAAGCAGACGTACGACGAGGCTATGAGCTCGTGCCTAACGTATGTCCAACATTCTCTGGCTCGATTATCTATATCAGGGAACGCTGACAACTTTTTCCTGGATTGTCCTTTCAGACCGTATCAAGGTGATGGATATTGGATTGAAGGTATTTTTATTTTAATTGTATTATTATTATTTGTTTCCGACAACTACTCTCACTCAAAGTTCTTACGCTTCAGTTTTTAAATGGTGTACTTTTTTACGTTCATCAAAAACTTATAATTTTTCAAAGTATGTATTATTTTGACTACACTTTAAAAAATAACCCGTATTCAATTCGGAATATCAATGTACACATGTAGATCGAAATTTCGATTTTTGCTATATTCATTGTTCAGGTCGATCTTCCCTTCTACCATGTTTTTTTTTCTCCCCGGAATTTGGTATTGCACATGCACAGTGCAACAATGCACAAAAAACAGTTTTGGAATTTAGAACATAACCTACATTTTTAGCCAATGAAATCACTGAACGGGATCCGTTAAGAACCGCGCTTAGAATATAACCTTCATTTTCATTCAATGAGATCACTATTGACCTGTTTATAGCTGTACTTAAGCATTAAGAATTTCGAATTGACTTGACATTTTAGCGCGCTTTTACGACTCTGCCTACAGGAGTGTGTAGCTTTGGTTTGGTGGTAGTACGCAAACCATATTAAGAAACTTATTCCTTGAGTGTAAATTATGAAATAAACAGAAAAAAAACAAGGCAGATATTTAACTACACGGCTTCCAATGCAAATCCTTTATACGTCGACGCTTAGAACTATCTCAATAAGATTTTGACACGCTCTTTCAGGGGCAGATAACTCAAAAAGTAGAATAGTGACCCCCATTTTCTATCCCATAAATTTGTTTCTAGTGTGATTCTCTGTAATCGTGCAACGTTTAGGAAAAATCTCATGGCTAGTTTTAACTTTCCTTCTTTGTCTATATATCAAAAAATGTAATGGGCGCGTATGCCTTTAATTCCCGTGCCCAGTGGCAGCTCGTAAAATGCCTATCATTATGAGTGTACAATCATGATCTTAAGTCGTATGAAGGTCATATATATAAGTAAGTTTTTATTTTCAAATTATGACTTCCTAAATTTCTTAGGTAAATCTAATTTGTACTCTCTTATTAATCTCCAGTGTCAAGAAGAGAGATGATTGCCTTTTATCTCAGTCAGTAAATTCATTTATTTTCGTGGCGGACTAATTTTCATTGAGTTCGTGGATGGAATTATCCTCGGATATAAATCCCCACTGGTTTC
>CM037781.1:76719312-76769312 GCA_021229015.1 Solen grandis | reverse complement strand
GGCCAAGGTATATAAGAAAATGTGATATTAGGACTTATCAATGATTTGAGGATAGAGAGTCCAATAAAATCCTTCATATTTATTAGAAATACGGTTCGGATATAATTTATATTTGAAAAACAGTCATCAAAACGCAATTTGTTTTTCTGCTTCATTATCAATTTATGTACTCTTGATTCGTTAACGGTGACATATGGAAAAAAACGTCAAAAAGTTAACGAAGATATGCGGAATATGTAAAACAGGTATATTTGTAAACAATTGAATGACCTGTAGTAAGATATTCTTTCTTAATTATGCATTGCTGTAATGTTGTCATCAGTAAGTATGTACAGATTGCAGCTCTTTGCAAATCGTTGCTTTTCTGTCCGATGAATATACACTGCTTTAAGAAGAAAAATGGGCCTTAAAGGAATCCCTGAGAGGCGTTAGAACTTCGGTGGGTGTATTGTTTGGGTTACGTCAGACTTATACTAAACATCGTGAAAGTATAGGAACTTTGAAAATTGTTTCTAGAACTAAAAATGAAGCAGCTAAAATAAATTAGAACGCAATATCAAATACCAAACAAATACAAGTATTAAGCAAACAATGAATTTCAACAGATTTGTGTGGGTGCACAAAGTATAAGTATGTGGCTCGAATTCCACCAACATTACTCAGCGCTAAGTAATACTTAAATTCTTAAAGTAGGTAGATACACATTCCACCATTACTGTTTTATGAAATATTCAAGTACATGACAAAGCCGAAATAAATTATTACCATAATAACTAACAGTATTGTTAAGAAATGAAATATTTGGATATTTTTATTATAGAAACAAGACTAATGAAATCCTGCCTTAAGTATTAAAGTATTACGTAGCGCTAAGTATTGTTGGTAGAATTCGACCCTGTTCGGAAACCGTTGCATTTCTAGACTTTTTGTAAGGACAATGTATGAAGCCGGTATGTATGCATTGCGTATTGTGGAAGTAAACAGACGAGTTCCAGAACGACCGGAAACTATTTGTCGTGGAACATGGGTCGTGTCTGCAAACATTGCCCTGTCTTGGATGCAACAACTCCAGCCGTTGCCGTCATAACTCTCGGTCCTTGGAGAGCGTGGTTGTATGCGTATGTATGTGTCGGTATGTGCGACTAGCACGGCAAATGTCATCGTCGGATAGCCACGCTGGATAGATTGATATCATTTATCGGTCTTGGGGTTCGTCTTTTAGGGTGTTTAAATTTATACCATTCACTTCCATCACTGTTTTATCAAGTAATGTAAAACAATAGTGCGCGTTTTCTATGTTCGATATTTTAGTCAACGACTGCTATAAAATTGGATTTAATTTCATGAGGTGAAACGGGATAAGTCAACTGTGGGTTTCCGGCGATGAACAGGTCTATGATCCAACATAATCTCAAAAGACGCCTTTCACTGGGCACCTTAGAGAAAAAAAGTTGTAATCCTCGGAGGTCATCGTACGAAAATAAACCCTATCACGTATATGCTTTGTTAATCTTATAAAATCGAAATATTTTGATTTTATGATTACTTTATATTATTTTTCTACCTTAACCGTAATAAGATATATTTAAGACTCATGATTAAACACTTATTTCTTCTCTTATGACAAATAAATTCACAATAACCTTATACTCCTGGTAAGAAATTCATTTGACCCTGTAATAGCGACCACCATGTTTTGATATTACCAAACCAGCATTTGGTTATATGATTAACCTTCATTTAGCGATCAGCTCTGTTGAGCGGCCACTTACTCTTGATCCCTTTAATTACCGCTTAAGGCAGGTTTGACTTACCTTAATTTCAGAAGATGAAGGCGGATTATACTATATTTATTATACACAGGCAAACACCAGGGCAGCTGCAATCGGTTGATCCAGGAAAATAATCAGCTAACGGCTTCCTTTGTCCCCTGCACGGAAAAACATTATACTTTCTGCGATTATACAACAGGTAAAGAATTTGTTTTGACATGTTCGTGCAGGGACATCCCCCCCCTTTCAAAAATAACACACATCCACATTTCGGGGACCTCGCACGTGTAACTCATAGTTTACACCTCGATTGGTATGCAGAGCGTTGTCATAGTGAAGTATAAATATGCTTCTTATGATAACTTATAATAAAATGACGTCATATACCACGTGGTATGGTCTTGTGTCAAATTATATGGTTAATATAAACAAATTATCTGACCAAGCTAGGTACTTCATTGGAAATGATGAACAATTTGTAATCTTTAAGTGTGACCCTTGACAGGGATTTTGTATAACATATAGCCCCTGTCCTAGGTATAAAATTATATAAAATATAAAATTTCAAAGAGGGGCAGTTTGGAATCATGCAGAAGAGGAAAACAATAGATTGTGGTGTATAAGTGGTTTCAGGATTTACCTTTTCCAAGATGCTGCAATGTTGAATTAATATAAATCTGATATGCGTATATTTTGAAATGTGTATATATGAGGATGTTGTTGTTGTATTGGGGTTTACCGTCGCTGCGATAGTATTTCAATCATATAGCGACGTCCAGCTAATTACAGCTAGAGGAAGACCCGAGTACACAGAGGTACCCGGGTAGAACCACCGACATACCACAAGCCAGCTGGGAGGATTCCTCACATCCCTACCGGGATTCGAACCCACAGCGGTGAGGGATATATGAGGTCACAGTGACTTTTATATGTATTTTGATAGATGCTATTATTATGAGATCTTTATAGCTGTTTAAAATTAATTATTTGAATTGTCATTAATTTGTGAATTTAGATATATTTATATAATGCCCCCCCCCTCTCTCTGAAATTCATATGTTTATTTCAATCATAATACAGACACAACAAGGAATTTTGAACAAAGTACACGATAGTAAAATTATACATGGATAAAAAAACATATCCGAAATACCAATAAAAAAATTACATTTACGGAAATTTTCCTACCCGGACATAAAATTTGTTTCACATATTTATTTCATTATAATGCGGTCACAACAATGACATTATTTTCTTTTCCGACATTTCTATACAAAATTTTAAATGTGCACTAAATTGATATTTCAATGTCATTCAGTTCTCAAAATGTATTGGATGAAACGCGCAATCAACATAAAATAAACCCTATATATACAATATCTCTAAGTTACTTAAGATTTTCTTAAGCTAGTTTGAAACTTTTTTCCCATAAACGGAGAAATTAATCTAGCAGGTACGGGGTCAGAATAAAATTTAAAAACAACTCAATTGTACAATTTAGTAGTTAAGATATTGAAGATGAGTATCATTGTGTTACTGTGTATCCTGAATATGTATTTATGAAACTTTACAATCACGCTTTTACCTAAAAAAATACCTAACTATACTGTTTATTGAAATCTTAAATTGTTTGCTTTTGCATATAATAATAAGCTAAAGTGCATTTCGATATTATGAGATTAACAGATTTAAATCTGCCGGAACCATTTTTTAGTATATTCATTTTTTACAATACATTCTTCTTAAGTACAAAATTCATGATAATTTCATAATAGATTATCATCAAAAACTGAAACAAATCCAGCAAGGTGCTAAGGAGCTAGAGAACTAGAGCGGTATATTTGGGAAAGTAACCCTAAGACAGTGGGGCTGTTGGGAATAAACAAATGAAATAATTTTCATTAAAGCAACTAGCACTTGTCTGCTATGAAAAATAAGGAATTAATACCTAAATATAACATTTTAGGGTATTTATTATCATTTTGCGTTTTATATTCTCAATCTGTATTCATATTGTTTGAATGAAATTGAATGCGTACATTAATTCATTAACAGCGTGCCCCGCCCCCACACCTTATACAAAACGGTGACGTGAGCACGCCCGATGGTACCGATGTTGGAAAGCAGGCGATCTACAAGTGTCACCGAGGCTACATGGTCACTGGAATGTCTTTACTAACATGCAAGTCGGATGGTACATGGAGGGGCTCTCCACCTACATGCAGAATAATAAGTAATGCTTTCACTTCTTTTTTTTAAAATTAAAATATGGGGAGAAATGGTTTCGGCTATGCAAAACACTCCGTGAATGATTGTAGTCGTTTGTTCCGAGTTTGTCAGTTGTTCCCAGTTTGTCCGTTGTTATCGGACTGGAGTTTGTCACCGCACTGCGTTTTTGTCTTATAGCGACAGCCAGCTTATAATAGAAAAAAGAAACACCCGAGAACACGGAAGTCTCTCCGTAATTGACCATTTCACCAGAAGATCGGCAATACCCGATGGTATTGGCTGATTTAAATTGACCAATCAGTGACTGGGGAAAAATCTCAAATGCAGTTTTATTTCCCATAAAACAATGTGTGGAATTATACACCAGTCTGTAGATTAGAAGTTCGGGGAGTGCTCGCTGATTTACGCAAGTTAATATCTCATGGTATATATTTGAATCATGAGCGGATGGTGTGTCCCTAAACACCCAGACCTGAAGGGGAAATGCCAAGGTCTCAAAATCATTTTTTTCTTGTTTCTGCAGCGTGCAATGGTAGTATGAAACTGATTTATTAATATTTCGTTCTATAGAAACTTTTATAGTTTATCTCCACGAAGGTGATCTAGCATATCTCTCTGCCATAGTGAGTTGAATTTAGCCGAAATTTAGAAATATAACTTCGTTCGGCAAGAGTTACACGCCATTGTCACGTGGTAACACAGTTGGCAGTAATTGATACGGAGGCCAATCCACTGCGCCGGAGTTTTTTTTATAATTATGCAAATTTATTGTCAATAAAAATGCAAATAAGCCGATAATTGCAAAAGGGTTGTAATGGGTGACAATTGTTAAAGTAGATCATTCATTCACGTAAAATTATATTGTGATTCGTATTGCCATTTAAATGATTTTTTCAAAGAACAAAATATCTGTATTCTGGAAGATAAAGAATAATTCTTTATTATTTTAGATATTTGCATACATGTACAAAATGCAAATCACGTTGTGTATGTATGTATTTATGCATGTACGTAGATACACATGTATGTATATGTCATGTTTGTGTAAGCATGCATGTAGGTGATTTCGGTATGAACGTTATGACAATATCTATTTAATAACCTTTTGTCAAACTAAAATTTGCTTCATTTTACAAGAATCGTACTCAACTAAGAACATATATCAATATTTGTTGAAATCGATATACGTGTCTTGTTCACCATAACTCCACCAGTCGTCTTAATTCAATATATAACAGAAACTCCAAGACACGGATGGTCAAAATTTCTTAAAAGGTCTTCATGCAAATTAGAGGATGAATCTCTTCTATTTCCTGTCAGATATAAATTCATTTGAAATGAACGACATATAAATTGTGCAGCGTGCGGTCCGCCACCACCCGTGTTTTCTGGCACTCCAACAACAACAAACGATACGTATGGAACGGAAGTCAGTTACACATGTGACGAAGGCTACATTAGCACTCTAAACAAAAGCATCAGGTGCTCCGAATACGGAAATTGGGAACCGCCAATACTCCCAGTATGCAACCCAGTTGGTGAGTCTCTCTCTCTCTCTCTCAGCGTGTTGGGTAATAATTTGTCTCATTAAAATCGCTACAGTACTCTACACTACGAATATCTAACAACATCCCTTGAAAAGTTGTCTTATTCCACCTTTACGTCATGAATATTATAAGAAAATGATATCAAAAATGTCCAGTTAGAATACCGTTTAAAAAGGTTTGAATTTGAAAATCGCAATACCTTAGTGACATCCGCAAAAATAAAATTTACGTTTCTACCGTTAGCTTGCAAATGATCACTAAGTTAAACCAAAATATTTGAAGCCGGCGATTTGAATAGCTAATCAAAGGTCAATTTGAGTCAACCTTTAATGCGATTTTTTTTTCAGATCCTACCTAGCGAGCGTCAGTTAGGATTTGGACTTAATGAGGCAATAATAATAAGATTTGCAAACGTTTTTTTATTAACACGTATCTAAAGCTGCTCCAAGTCAATCGAATTTAGCCAACACATTTTCAAACCGTAATCAGTGAATGATTTATGTTGATTAGGATTAGAAGCAAAAGCCTTTTGAGGATGTTATAAAAACCATGCACAATTTTGAATACTTTCACATGATATACCCTGAGTATGTAATGTATGAACGGTTTGGATTTGCACGAGTTTTCTTTTGAGATTTAAGATAATGATATTTTCGTTACGTATTATCGACAAAGAATCATTTTAGTGTATTCTTGTTGGTGATTCTGTATTCATTCAGAAAGTCTGTAATATTTGTATTGAAATATTTTTTGTACTCTACTATGAATCCATCTACTCTGTGTTTTTGGTCGTTTGACTATATCACGACAAATGACCTATTTCATCTCATAATTATCTGTAATCAACATAATAAAAAGGTTTTAGTTTTAATCAATTACTGATCTTTTTTTTATTATCATATTCTTTTATGTGATTAATAACAGATTGTGGAGATTTAAAGAATCCAGAACATGGCTTTGTGTCGAAAACAGGCACACACTACAATTCAAAAGCAACATTCTCATGTTCCGGAGGGTACACTCTGAATAGTTCCAGTGTGGCATATTGTAAGACTGCAGGCTGGACAGTGAAGGACGCCGTCTGTATACCGAAAGGTGCGAATAAACAAACGTAATTCTATTACGCGTTTCTCGTTGCAACTGTTTAAAACTGTAATACATGTAGTTGAAACCGCTCCATGAAAGCAATTCTTTGATCAGTTTGGGCCATTGTTATAATTCGTAATAAAAAAATAACAACAAAAATAAATGTTTACATCATCGGTCTCGCCGGCAAGATATATGACTAAATTTGAACTTTCAAGATCACTGTGCATTCCTCAAATAATACTTCTATTTGAAAACTTATTTAAGACAGAAATTAGTAGATCATGCGTTGCTTACGTGGGTCGCTTCTTTGGTTTTTCGGCAGACTGCGGACCACTTCTTCCACCCGATAACGGCAAAGTTGAGACGCCAGAAGGCACCATATATTTAAAAATGGCCCATTTTTCCTGCAATCCAGGATACACACTGGTAGGAAATAAAACCAGTAGTTGTGGTGTTAGTAAATGGAGCGAACCCTTCCCTACATGTAGAGGACAAGGTTTGTAACTAGACCTGTTGTTTTCTGTTGTGAGTGATAAAAATGCAAATTGAAATATATGTATGGCTAATATGAATGACTGGGCATTTTTTTTTGAAATTGCTACCTAAAGGTGTTCATGTTTTAGATTCTAATTTTTAGATTTTTTTTTTCATTTTTCACCAGAGGGGAATATCTAAAGAATACCATTTAGCAAGAGAGTCATGATGGCCCTTTAGCTCGATTACTTGAGTACCTTCTGCCTTAATAAAATAGTTAACGTCCCTTGATATGTTACCTGTGTTACTCAACAACAACCCGATCAGGTTACATTGATTATTTAAAAAAATAGTTGATACCAGCTTCACCTTAAAACGCTTTATTTCTAAAGGAATCACCCTAGAGCTTCTTCTATGAGCTTTTGACCTAATGATATTGAATTTTAATTAACAGTTTTCTAGTTTTCTGTTTTAGTCATATCATATTCCCGACAATCTAGGCACCTCGTTCATTAAGGGACCGACTTTGTTTTTGCAATAAAGCATGGGGCAATGGGGGTGATCATATTTACAAAACAAATTCAGAAATATGACTGAGATTAAACCTCTGCATCCCACCCAAATTCCCAGGATTAGTTACTTCCCCTTACCAGTACACGTGAGGAGTGAGCATCTCACCTGTCTTTATGTTATGTGCATTCCTTTATTAAACAGTCTCTCTTAAAATGTATATGAAATAACCTTGTTTGTAACATCTATTATTTATCTGTATTATTGTGCATGCACATTGGATTTCTATGTTTATGTCTATGAGCTATGTATGCTTGTGGCAGTCAATAAACTTCTGTTCTGTTTTATTCTATGTGAGTATTAGACGGGACGTGGCGTGACGGATCGTGACGAGCGTGATTTCTTTTATCGTCCCCTCCACTATTCTCACACCTCCACTCTGACTATTGGTTTCAAAGGAGAAGAATTTCAAAAAATCTTAAAGAAATTAGCTAAACCTCCACGAGCTCCTCTCTTTATTTGAGCAATTATGGTAGAGGGCCATAAGGGAATTATTCATTGCAAAATAGAGATACATTCTGACCATTGATTTCAGAGATTTTGAAATTTTCTAGAAATATATAGCAAGTGTGCTTATATAAGAAATAGCCAACCCCATGGGAGTCTCGTTTTGAACGGGATAAACTATATTCTAGCATTAATCTGAAGAGCTTTAAGAAGATCATTTATGGAAAAAACACCTTACTTATGGGTTCAGAGAATTTTGAAAATATTTATAGGAATTATACATGGAAACTAGCTGCCCCTGTGACTAATTATTCAAAGAATCATCTTTACTTGAGGGCTATAAGGTAATCATTCATGCAAAATTGAATTGAATGATGAAACATTAGTCTCCTATGAATTTCACGATTTTAAAATATCATGATACATGTTAAGAATTGTGATATTCTATAGTACTTTTGTTTTATCATGCTTTTTATAATTATCAATCTGTGATTTTATTTCCTTTATGAAATCAATGCCTTACATTAGCAGGGTGTCCCGCCCCAAAACTTGTACCAAACGGAAACGTGAAGACGCCCGACGGTACAGACCTTGGGAAGCAAGCGATCTACACGTGTCACCAAGGCTACATGCGTACTGGAAGTTCTAAACTAACATGCGGGTCGGACGGTACATGGAAAGGATCTCCGCCTAAATGCAGCATAATAAGTAATGTTTTCATTTCCTAAAGCTTTTATAAAGAAAATATTGTGAGAAAAAATGCGTTGCATGAGGTGATTTATCCGCCTGAATATAATCATGTTTATTTGGCACTTATGATCATAGCATGTGACCACCATAAGTGATGAATCCAAATTGGTCACATGAAAGGAAATCGGAAATATATATTGTTTGCCATGGCAACCACTGAAACATGGATCAAATTATTTATTCTAGCATATTTTGTGAAGGATCATCTCTGCCCAAGTTTTATTCTGCTCGATGGTTTCAGAGCCTATATATTTTAAAACAAATTGTTAGACAACTGACGACGCCTATGGACACAGGGTTGACCAAGAAGTCTCCGACCTATTTTTAGTTTGGTATTTTATATTTTGAAAAATATATCCAACTGAATCTGAAATAAATGTATAGGAAATTTGTGACAAGACAAAGATTTCATGAAGAATAACTGAGAAACTTTTTTAAGGGTGAGTAGTGTCGAATATCAGAGAAGAATCCCGCCTGGCCTGTAAGAACTGGTAGAAGTAGTTCGATGTTTTCGACTAGAAATTCATTTCTGGATAAAAGCGGCTATTAGAAAAGACGAAGGGATGATGGTTATTAGAAAATATTGTGAGAAAAAATGCGTTGCATCCTATTCTTCCCCATCTATCCGTTATAGTTGGGCTGTCGAGTTACTGTATTTCAGTTTCAAGTGGAGGAAAACCTTTAGTTCACAAAAGTGTGCAAGGCCCATCATTACTTTAGATAAAAACATATATTTGGCGCAAATTGAATCATATGTCGATGGTGTGTCACGAACACATCTAAAATTAAATGTGAATGTCACAAACTTAAGTCATTTTCTGCAGCGTTAATATTGTGCACAATAATATGTACGTTTAAATTTCGTTCTGAAGAATCCTTCATAAAATGCATATAAAATGCTTTTGCACATATACAATGCTTAGAACATTTGCTATATTCGTGAGTATAAATATACTAAGTATACCATCCAAAGTAGAATTAGATACTGTGATTATCATGTGCCCGTCGTTCGAGGTCCATTAGGAACAGTTTGCTTCAAATGATATTTCCTCTGAAACACCCGAGCAGACACATTGCATGAATGGTCCACCATAATTGCCAGAACGAATTCAAAGCAGAATTTCGGTTTTCAGCAACACTTTGAAAATGTTCTATAAACGATGCTCAGATTAATATTTCATTTGGCATAAATGATCACCTCATGTTCCTTCTTCTACCTTAATTGCTCATATTGTTTAAATGTTCATGATACTTGCATGAGGTGATTTATCCGCCTGAATATAATCATGTTTATTTGGCACTTATGATCATAGCATGTGACCACCATAAGTGATGAATCCAAATTGGTCACATGAAAGGAAATCGGAAATATATATTGTTTGCCATGGCAACCACTGAAACATGGATCAAATTTATTTATTCTAGCATATTTTGTGAAGGATCATCTCTGCCCAAGTTTCATTCTGCTCGATGGTTTCAGAGCCTATATATTTTAAAACAAATTGTTAGACAACTGACGACGCCTATGGACACAGGGTTGACCAAGAAGTCTCCGACCTATTTTTAGTTTGGTATTTTATATTTTGAAAAATATATCCAACTGAATCTGAAATAAATGTATAGGAAATTTGTGACAAGACAAAGATTTCATGAAGAATAACTGAGAAACTTTTTTAAGGGTGAGTAGTGTCGAATATCAGAGAAGAATCCCGCCTGGCCTGTAAGAACTTGTAGAAGTAGTTCGATGTTTTAGACTAGAAATTCACTTCTGGATAAAAGCGGCTATTAGAAAAGACGAATAGAAAAACACATGGCAAACCGGGACACACTTCGTGAGAGGGAAACTGTATTAAAGCGCCCTGAAAAGATATGTGATGAGATTCATTCAGTGCCAAGCGTAAGCGTGGAAGGATATCCGACATAGAAACGAAACCATACGAAAATATCTGAACAAAGGACAACAGCAACACAAAAAGAAACTGTTAAAAAATAGCCTGGATTTGCAGCAGAAACAAAGAACAAAGAAAGGCCTGATAATCCAGCTAACAAAGGCTTGTTTACCTATTTGAGGAGGATTTATTACACTGGTCCATCTCATAAGGAAAAGGAGAAAGGAGGACATTCAGTCACAGCTTAGTATCCAAGTAGATGCCAGAAGGGCAATCAGTAGAACATGGAAATAGACTGTATTTTTAATTATGAGTTTATTGAAGGTGCTGCAATGATGGTTCAAGCTGCTCTGGTTGGTTAATCTGGCGGTTTAACTAAAGATAATTGTTATTTACTGCTTTAGGTCTGAAATGAATGGAAACCTAGAAAAAGAACAAAACTAGCATGTAGCAATATAAAATTACTGAAGATACTTTAACAAATGAAATAGTTCACTGCCTCAGATTCAGTGAACAGGAGGTGGGGCGTTAACGTGGTTGTAGAAATAGGCGAAAGCCGTATCAAACACAGGTACAATTACGAAATTCATAGTAACCAGATATGATTTGAGAGCTACACAACAGAAAAAAAGAAACACGTTAAACGACGCGAAACCAGGTATTCAAGTGTCGCCCCAGGCAAGCAATACTATTTTTAGTAACAGTGACCTTGACCTTGACTATATTGACCTGAAAACAATCCTAATATTCCTCTTCCCAAAAGGTATCTACTTATCAATTATGAAAACTTTATCTCTATCCTAACAGGAAATATTCGACGGCTTCCTGTACCCCATTATAATAACCAGGATCGTTTAAAATCTTGAAGATTGACGGAACAACTTATTCATGATCAGTACTTTTTTTTCAACTTAATTCAATGCAAAAAGATATATAACCTCCCAAAAGTGCATACTGTTGAGAGCTTGCAAATTTAGCGTAGATATTGTCTTTAAGCAACGCATCTTATTGCGGCATATACATAGACTGACACTGTTCTTGCAGAAGATGCAATTAAATGCACAAAGCTATGTAGAATGAAGCCAGTGTCAGCATAAATAGGGACTTAATAAACATATGAATATTTCGGCAATAACAAGTATCTGTATTCTTGAAGATTTAACTACTGATATTAAATATATAGTAATTTCTTTCTTATTTAAATATTTGCATACATAAACAATATGCAAATCATTGTTGTGTATGTATGTATGTATGTATGTATGCATAACATAGATACACATATATGTATAATTATGTCATGTATGTGTAAGCATGCATGCTGGTGTGTATCACATCGCTTCCAGATGAGTTAGAGAGCTGAAAATTGGACTAAATATAAGTCACAGTTTTCTTTAAATTCAGAGAAGGACAAGAAAAAAAGAATAAGGCAAAACCCCCCTCCAAAAAAAAACAACAAAAAAACAACAACAACAAAAAACAACAACACAAGAACAAGAACAACAAAAAAGAAACAAAAAATAAAACAAAACTTAAAAAGGTCAATGTCATATATCAATTATTCAATTTTTCTTCGGACGGGTGTAATTTGTAGTTCTATGAAAGACCTTTCAGGAGATATATAGTTTTTGAAAATTGGGGTTGAATCAGTTACGGCGGACAAAACAAAAATGTTGTAACCCTCAGCGCGTTTAACAGATTATTTTCTTATTTTCGAAAATATAATTATCAATATTATTTGTAGAGCAGTGTTTGGCCCTTTTGGTGGTTCAACAGCCATTGAAAAATCATAGAATGTAGAGAATCTTCAGACAATTACTTTGATACCTTTTTAAACTTTCGAAATTTGTTCAAGTATAAGGAAATTATATAAAAAATAAGAATATAATTATGTATTTAAGCGATTTTGCCGTTTTCTCAAGGCTAAAAGGCTTTTATCTTGAAAGTCATTGGACGTAAGTCCATACATTAAGCAAGTGAAAAGTAGAGAATTCAAGACCTTATTTTGGTATCTAGTATTTTGAAATTGGTCAAAGTTTAAGAAAGTTACTTGGACAATAAGAATTCATAACATGCAGATTTGAGGAAATTTTGACGTATTTCTTTGGTTTAATGGATTATATCTTGAAAACCTTTTTAGCTAGACCCAAATATATTGCAATCGGATTTAAAAGACATTTGTTTGTACCTAGATTATGAAATTCGTCAAATTATAAGAAGGTGATACCCAAATAAGAATTGATTTTCGGTTACTTTTGCCTTTATCCTCCAGGTTTAACAGCTTTTTTCGCAAAGATCATGCAAAACAAGTCCATACAAAGGCATTAAAAGGTTGGGAATTTGATATCCTTTCTAAAAGTTAAAAGTTTTTATGTTTGACAAAGCAAGCAGAAAGTCCTATCATTTGTATCAACGAATGACATCTAGTCTAATTTATAACAGAAACTCCAAGACACGGATGGTCAAAATTTCTAAAATAATCTTCATGCAAAATAGTGATTGGAGTCCTTTTATTTCCTGTCAGATTTAAATTTATTTGAAATGAACAACATATAACTTTTGTAGCATGCGGTCCGCCACCATTCGTGTATTTTGGGACTCCAACAACAACAAATGATACGTATGGAACTGAGATCAGTTACACATGTGACGAAGGGTACATTAGCACTGTTAACAAAAGCATCAGTTGCTCCGAATACGGAACATGGGAACCGGGAATTCTCCCAGTATGCAACCAAGTTGGTGAGTCTCTCTCTCTGCATTTAGTGTAATTATCATTCACATTAAATCAGCTCTTCGTTTTTGCTCCGACACTCCACGCTACGAAGATCTACAACATCATTTATGGTCGTCATTAGTCGACATTTACGTCATGAATTTTTATAAGACTGCCCAATCAGAATACCTTAGTGAAATCCGCAAAATTGAAATTTCCAAAGAATCACGAAGTTTGATGCCGGACATTTGATTGACTAATCAAAGGTCAATTTGAGTCAACCTTTAATGTAACCCTAGCGAGCGTCAGTTAGAATATGATTTTAATGAGATAATAAAAAGAAGATCTGTTAACAATAGTTTCAAGGTCGTTTTTTCACATACACTTTTCTTAAGCTGCTCCAGTCAATTGAATTAAACTAACACCTTTTTAAACACTAAAATACATGTACATATAAAAATAGTGATAAAGTTAGGTAAATAGGGATTGGCAGGGAAACTTTTTGAGCATGCTAAACAAAAAAAATAATTTTGAATACTTTCACATGAAATATCCGTCTTATGAATGAAAGCTTTGGATTGCATGAGTTTTCTTTTGAGATTTAAGATAATGATATTTTTGTTAATTATCATCGACAAAGAATCGTTGTTGTGAAGCACATAATTGAATAGAATTCATATTCACCTAAATCAAGTTGGTTTTATTATAAACTATATTTTTAAGGAATTATTATATTGGAAACTTAAGTATAAGTTATATAAAAATGTATCATAGTTTATTACTTTACTTACGATGTGGTTATACAAACTGATGTAGCAAATGTTCCAATTGAATTACAGCAATGAGCCTTATATAATACAGAAAATGTAACACCATATTTTATTTGCTATTTTCTAATATTTTCTTCTACAGTGGTCACGCGATTCCTCATGGTCGGACGGGATCTGCAAAAAAAAACTCGAAGAATCGCAGTTTTCGAGGAATCATTTATATGTCAATCTTCAATACATTTACATTGTTTGATACCTAACGTCGTTTCTCATGAATAATTTTTTACTTAGCCCTTATTATACTTTTTATAACATAATAATGTTAAACAATTACTAACAAGAGGCCAAGATGGCCTAGATCCTACTGAGGAAAAGTATATTTCATTGCCTGTACAAAACAGATTGCTTAGAATTAGATTTATGAGGTGAAACAATGTTCAGGAATTTTCTGACCATCCACAAAAGATATCATATGACAACATTTGCCAAGTTGAGGATGATTGGACCAAAATGTTGCCTCAGAGAATATAACAAGGTTTTTCTAGATTGACTTATGACCTACATTTCTCTCCAGCCCACCATTTCTAACGGTTTGAGATAAATCCATGGGAAAATGCCAAGATTTGAGAAGATTGCATCAAAACTGTGGCCTTTGTGTGTAAACAAGATTTTCTAAGATTTGACCTATTGACCTACTTTTCGGTCCGGCCTGCCATTATTCGATAAGGGTTCAAATATCATTCAAGACAAACTTTTGACCAAGTTTGAGGAAGATTGATTTAAAATTGTAGCCTCTAGTTGTAAACAAGATTTTTCTAAGATTTGACCTACTCACCTACTTTTTTGATCAACCTGACCATTTTCGGAAAGGGTTCAGATTCATCATCAAAAACATTCTGACCAAGTTTTGAGATTGGATCAAAATTGTGGCCTTAGTTGTTAAAAAGATTTTTTAAAGATTTGATCTACACTTTTTGATCCAACCTGACCATTTTCAAAAGGGTTCAAGAATATCAAGACAATCATTGACCAAGTTTGGGAGTTGGATCAAAATTGTGGCCTCTAGTATGGAAACAAGATTTTTCTAAATTTGACCTACTTACTACTTTTGATCCGACCTGACCCTTTCGAAAGGGTCAATATCATCAAGACAAACATTCTGACCAAGTTTGAGAAGAATTGAGATCAAAATTTGTGCCTCATAGTTGTAAAAAGATTTTTACAAATTTGACCTACTGACCTACTTTTTGATCCAACCTGAACCATTTTTGAAAGGGTTCAAGATATCATCAAGACAAACATTTGACAAGTTTGAGGAAGATTGATCAAAATTGTGGCTCTAGTTTGAACAAATTTTTCTAAGATTGACCTACTGCCTACTTTATATCCAACCTGACCCATTTTCGGAAGGGTTCAGATATCATCAAGACAAACATTCTGACCAAGTTTGAGGAAGATTGGATCAAAATTGTGGCCTCTAGTGTGTAAACAAGATTTTTCTAAGATTTGACCTACTGACCTACTTTTTGATCCGACCTGACCCATTTTCGAAAGGGTTCAAGATATCATCAAGACAAACATTCTGACCAAGTTTGAGGAAGATTGGATCAAAATTGTGGCCTCTAGTGTGTAAACATCAAAACTGTTGACGGACGACACTATTTTTCTAAGATTTGACCTACTGACCTACTTTTTGATCCAACCTGACCCATTTTCGAAAGGGTTCAAGATATCATCAAGACAAACATTCTGACCAAGTTTGAGGAAGATTGGATCAAAATTGTGGCCTCTAGTGTGTAAACATCAAATTGTTGACGGACGACGGACGACGGCCGACGGACAATCAAGTATCCCAAAAGCTCACCCTGAGCTATGCTCAGGTGAGCTAAAAATAACACGATCACAGCTTTCATTGTGATAATTAAGTCAGAAATAAGTTCTTTTTTTAACGATAATTTGATTGAATCCCTTTGCCTTAGTTTGTGTATATGAAGGCGTTGCGTATATTTTACATTCGTGTTATTAACACTAAATCTCATCCCTTGGTTCTCCAAGTTAATTATTACAGAGAAAAAGAACAACTCACAAACAAAATCGGCGGCTTTAATGACAAATGATTTATCAAGTGGTCATAGGGCCGAAGTATAGTTGTCAAGGAGATACAGGTAGGTTTTGATAAACTCTTAAACTTGATATCGACTTCGAGGAATTGCATGGAAATATATGAGATATACTATATAGGGACCAAGGACTGAGCTCGAGGAATCCAAAATCGCATGTTTGAAGAATCGCCCATAAATTTATATAGAATAAGAAGGGCTAAATCAAGGGACCGGGCTTGTAGCTCGAGTAATCGCCGGTATTCAATGAATCGACATTTTGAGGAATCGCGTGACTACTGTATTTCAGTTATATTCTGTTGAAGTGTAATTATATTTAAATTTTATGTGAGGATATATATACTCATGACAGCACATTTTCCCCCTGACGTTCTATTGTTATTTGTGATTATGTATTCATTTAGAAAGTCAGTATTATTAGTATTGAAACAATTTTTGTACTCAGCCATAAAACCATCTACTCTGTATTTTTGGTCGTATGACTATGTCGCGACAAATGATCTATTTCGTCTCATTATTATCTGTATTCAACTTAAGAAGAAGGTTTTAGTTTCAATTACTCATCTGATTTATTACAACATTATGTTATGTTATAAATAATATTGTTTTGGAAACAGATTGTGGAGTGTTACAGAATCCAGAACATGGCTTTGTGTCAAAAACAGGCACACGCTACAATGCAAAAGCAACATTCTCATGTTCCGGAGGATACACTCTGAATAGTTCCAGTGAGGCATATTGTAAGACTACAGGCTGGACGGTAAAGGACGCCGTTTGTATACCGAAAGGTGTGAATTTAATTATATTAGGCGTTTCTCGAGCGCCGCTGCAACCCTTTAACTACTACTTCATAAAAGCAGTTCTTTGAGGGCAAGTGTTATACATGTAATTCATAATAAAAAAATAAATTCGTACATTATCGGTCTCAGCAAGGCAAGATTCATGATTGAATAAGAACTTTTAACAACACTGTGTATTCCTCATATTGTACTTATTAAATTATCATTGAAAAAAACTTATTAACGACAGAAATCATTTGAAGATCAGGCGTTACGTAAGTGGCTTCTGATATGTCACTTCTTTGTTGTTGTTTTTATTCGGTTTTTTTTTCTGCAGACTGTGGTCCACTACTTCCACCCGCTAACGGCAACGTTGAGACACCAGATGGCACCACATATCTAAAACTGGCGCATTTTTCCTGCAATCCAGGATACACACTGATAGGAAATAAAACCAGTAGTTGTGGTGTTAGTAAGTGGAGCGAACCCTTCCCTACATGTAGAGGACAAGGTTTGTAATTAGACCTGGTAACTTTCTATCGAGAATAATACAATTTTGCATTTCGAAATAGGACCACTATGCATTTATTGAAATCGCTATCTAAAGGTATTCGTGTTTTTAGATACCTTCAGCCTTAATAAAAATAGTTACGTCACTTGATATTATACCTGTGTTACTCATCAACAACAACCCGATTACTTTTATTATTTAAATGAGCACTGATACCAGCTTAAGCATTAAAAGCTATATTTCAAAGAATTCAACCTAGTTTCAGAACCTCTTTTATGAACTTCGAAGTGATGATCTTGACCAAATGATATTGAATTTAAATCATCACCAGTTTTAGTGAAAAAGTTATCCTAGTTGTCTATTTCAGTTATATCAGACATATTCCCGACAACCTGTTCGCCTCGTTTATTAAGGGATCAACTCTGTTTATGCAATTCAAGCAGGGGGGCAATGGGGGTGATCATATTTATAAAACAAATCCAGAACTATAACTGTGATTAATACAGCCGCATCCAACCTTGTCTTTATGTAACGTGAGTGTTGGACGGGACGTGGCGTGATTCCTTTCACACAGACTTCCATCTCCCACTCACACCTCCACTCTGACTGTTGGTTTCATCGAAGAATTTAAAAATTTTCTGTACAGATTTGTCTCCGAACGCGTTACGTAACTAATCGACCACAATATTGGCTGTGTGTGTGGCGTAGCTCCATCTTGTTGGAACCACATACTGGAGATTTTAATACCCCTTCGTCGTAATAAATTGACCTTTTAAAACATTAAAGTACCGCTTACTGTTTATTGTTTCAACGACCCCATCATCATCTTCAAAAAAGAAAGGCCAACAATTCCATGAGAGCTCAAAGCAGCCAAAACAGTAACATTTTTACTGTGTTTTTTCTATGTGGTAATTTAAGGCTTTTCTGCATCCCAATGGCGAGTGTTTTTCTTTTTAAATTCAGCATCGAGGTTAAAGAGGGCTTCGTCTGAGAATCATACATTATTCACTATATCAGTGTTTTCATTTATCCAGTGGGCAAAGCGAAAACGACTGACAATATCACTGTCCATCGGTAACCGATCCTGTTTTCTCAAATCTACGAACAATTGTTCGATAGTCTGGGCTGCTCTGGATGTCTTTTACTCATTTCCCTGATGACAATTATTGGGCAAGTAGATGCGAAATACAATTTCTCTACTTCTGCTGCAAAGTTATGTGACGCCGCCATTTTGAAAAACAACCGACATTAAATGACGTCACTGCCTGCCAATTGACGTCACGTCATTTCCCGTACTTTTTATCAGTAAAATAACTGTAATATATGTGGGTAGTGTCGGGTTCCTACAGTACAATTAAACTGAGGCTGAAGAACATGTTCACGCATTTATTATCATGAATATATCCACTATCACATTCATCACAATGTTCTCAATATTCCAGCAGGCTTCCTAATCCTGGTAGAGCAGAAACACTCTGAAATAAACAAACAATACAAATTGGCAAATGTTTCTACTGCTATAACTTTCCTTCTGAATAATATATATTAATGAGTTATCGTGTGTCCAGTGGCCCTAAGACGATATTAAACATATAACACAGTTAAAAGGATGTTAAGAGCATCAGTACAAACAATAGCATACAATATCATAGAATACACATTAGACATTATCAGTTTCCATCTTACAGATCTCTACAATACATCTGCAGCAGGTTGCTTAACATACACAGACAACAGAAACAATACATTGACAGGACTTACCAACTTTGGGCTGAGTGCCTTTCTAACTTCTCTCTCTCAGTACAGGTGTAGATGTCTCATGCAGTGGATTACTCTGTAATATTAGCAATCAATATAACATTCCATGCCTGGTTATTAATATGGTTTTGAACATAAATGCTACCATCTTGAGATGTAGGCTTTTAAACAAAGCATAGAACTTGTAAGTTTACTCCAAATTACTATAAGGCAATATTTGCAAATACCCATTGCAATTACCAGAAAGAACAATAAATAAGAATAGATTATGAGCAACAAATGAATAAAACTTACCAAACCAATGACCAATAATGAACAATACAATTTAATTAAGAGTAGCGTCCTGCTTCTTGTAAAAAATCGTGCAGAATGACTCCAAAGCGGGAAAGTATAAAAGGGAAGTCACTCTTGTCAAACAAAGCTCAACCAAAGGGAAATAACTCCAAAGGTCATATAACACCAATTTACTCAACCCTGTTACACACCTCCCCAGTTTGATTAAATGACGTCCACGTCATTAACACAAAACAACCAGGAATAATAATAAAGTAATACCGAACATGGTCCAAACAACCAGTCATATCTTGTCCGTCCAAAATTTTGTCTACCTCTGTGCAACTTCAGTCACAACTACAGTACACAAATCTACAGCAACATGGTATGTTACACAAACTACAAATTTACCACTAATAACTGTATACATCTATGAACTACACAAACATATTATACAAAGAACTAATGCCTTACACTCATGAACTGCAACTTACACACCGCAACTTACCTCATATTCTGCCCCCAAGCCTTTGAAAATGTGACCTCACATTTAACTTTACATCAAAAATATCTTTATATACAAAAATGTAGGGGAATCTAATTGGTGCAAATAAAGAATGACTTTCACTTGTATCAAATAAATTGTTTCCAAATAAGATACCATAATGACACTGATAAAATACATAATAAGAATAATAATAAAAAAAAAACAATATGCATATACATACATATTAAAATACCTTTTGTCTGCAATGTTATCTAATTTTCTAATACAAAGACTAAAATACAAATATTAAGTATAATTCATATCATAATACAAATTCACTTACTGAAAATACTTGTAACAAGCCTTTGTGCAACATCAACATCTATATTACCAAGAATACCTGACTCCATCAATTCACTCAGGGCATGAAATCTGGAATCTAAAGGTCTTGATTGCAGTGGCGTCATTGAATTCATTTGGTAGTCCCCAAACCTTATAGGCATTCGTCTTTCCCGTGTAGACCTTCTAGGCAATGGTTTTGGTGGACTTTTCTGTGCAGACATCTCATTTGCTTTATCTGTCTCCTTCTCTTGAATATCATTCTGACTCGTCAAATTTCCATTTCCATCCTCTATTATAGTCTGAGGCTCTACTACATCCTGACCTGCACCTTCCTCTGTTTTCTTCTCAAAGTCATCTTTTGACTTAGCATCATCTTCATCATGACTTTCCTCACCTTGTACCATGTGGTCTTCTTCAGAAGACTCACTGTTTTTGTTGTTGGCCATTACATCATTTTGTTGACTCATGGGAAAATTCATCTTTTGACTTAGCATCATCTTCATCATGACTTTCCAGTGCGGGTATCCTCCATCTCGACATCTGCCTCATAATCTGCTTGTCTCTCCTCCACTTCATCCTCTTGATCCTTGTCTTCATCCTGATGGCTTAACAGGAATAAATGGTTCCGGTGCAATGTCCTCTCTCTACCAGACTTGTCTCCCTTCAGCTTGTAAACTGGAATGTTCTCATCCACCTGTTCATCCACAATGTAGGCCTCATCTTCAAACTTATCTGCGATTTTATGCTTGGAGTCAAATGATAGAATTCTGACTAGAACTTTATCGCCTGGAAGTATCTTTGCTGATTTTGCCTTCATATCATAGTATTTCTTTTGTTGTGCTTTGGCCTTTGTAAGATGTTCCTCTACTATCTGTCTTGTCCTTGAAATCCTGTCTTTTAAATCTTCAACATAGTCCTTTGTTGACTTGGTTTCCTTAAAAATTTTTTTTTCTGTCTTGTCCTTGAATCCAGTCTCCTGCCGAACATCAATTCAAATGGGGAGAACCCTGTTGACTCATGTGGCGTGCAGTTGTATGAGTATACTAACGAATTGACGTATCTTTTCCAGTCGGTCTTCTTACTGTTTTCCAAAGTTCCCAGCATGCTTAGAAGAGTTCGGTTAAATCTTTCCGGACCAGCATTTCCTTGCGGATGGTAAACTGATGTGCGACTTTTCTTCATATTCATTATGCTGCATAGCTCCTTGACGATCTCCGATTCAAAATTTGGTCCTTGGTCAGAGTGTAGGCGTGCTGGTATTCCATAATGGACTATGAATTCATTGTAAAAACTTTCAGCTGTTGTTTTTGCAGTTTGGTTTTTTGTAGGAATGGCCATAGCAAATTTCGTGTAATGATCAGTGATGACTAAAATGTTGGGTATGCCTCCTTTTGATGGTTCCAATGTCAAAAAATCGAAACAAACTAACTCTAGTGGATATGAGGTATGGACGTTGACCAAAGGTGCTCTGTTGTTCACTGTTGACTTCCTTTTCAGACATCTATCACAGCTATTTATCCACTTCTCAACATCTGTTGACATTCCCGGCCAATAGAAACGCTGTCTGATCAACTTAATTGTCCTGTCCCTACCGGGATGACCGACATCATTGTGTAACCCCTGCAGGACTTGCTCCTTAAAATGTTCTGGAATGACAAGTTGCTCTAGTAGTTCATCATTTTCTTGAATTGTCCTAAAAAGTATTCCTCTCTTCATTTGAAAGTTCCTAAACTGTTTCTTCATGACTACATCCAATTTTGAAAGACCTTTAGTTGGTATGCGTTGATCAATGACGGCTTTCCTCCATCTATCTATAAGTGGGTCTTCTCTTTGCCTTCTCCTGATCTCATATAGGTCATACTGAGCTATGGGCTGTTCCTGTTCTTCTGTTGACAAGACTATATTCATAGTGTTTGCAGGTAATGTGTCCAGATAAGATGGTACAACACATGTGGAACTGCATATCGCCTTCACTGCCTGGTCATCAATCCTAATCAGACTGTCATTATCCTTGTCCAGCTTCTCATGGGGATATCTACTTAATCCATCTGCATCTGCATTCCTGAGGCCAGCTCTGTAGGTCAAGTCAAAACTGTACTGTCCCAAAGCAGATGCCCATCGTTGGCCTGTAGCATCCAACTTGGCTGATGTTAATATATAGGTCAATGGATTACTGTCTGTAAGCACTGAAAACTTTTTGGCTATAAGGTAATCAGAGAACTTTTCTGTCACGGCCCACTTTAATGCAAGGAATTCCAATTTAAATGCTGCATATTTCTGTTCCGACCTGGATAACGCACGACTGGCAAAAGCAATGACTCTTTTAATTCCATCTTGTTGTTGGTACAACACGGCTCCCAATCCTTTTGTCGAAGCGTCTATGTGTAACTCAAACGGTAAGTGAAAATCCGGGTATGCTAATATGGGTGGGGATGATAAAGTCTGTTTCAGGTTATCAAATGCTCTTTGTTCTTCCTCTGTCCAACGCCATTCTTTCATCTTAGTTTTCTTCGGACCTTTCTTTGAAGTTGTTGGGGGTATTAACTCAGCAAGAGGTCTGGTAATTTTACTAAATCCACGAATGAATCGTCTGTAGTATCCGGCAAATGCTAAGAAACTTCTGAGCCCTTCAGGATCTGATGGTGTTGGCCAGTTCAACACTTTGTCTATCTTGGCTGGGTCTGTGTGAATACCTCTTTCACTGACAACATGACCTAAAAAGGGAACTTCCTTACGAAAAAATTTACATTTTTCAGGTGCAAGCTTGAGACCAAATTCCTTCAAACGTGTGAACACTTTCTCCAAATTTTCCAAATGCTCCTCAAAAGTTTGACTAAAGATAATGATGTCATCAATATATACTACACAAATGTGAAAATTGAGTTCTCCCAGACATTCCTGCATTAACCTCTGATAAGTAGCTGGTGAGTTTGTTAAGCCAAACGGTAATTTCACAAATTCCCATAATCCATATGGTCCAACTGTAAAGGCAGTACGTTCCTTATGAGCTTCCTCAACCTCGACCTGATGGTACCCCGACTTCATGTCAACTGTTGAAAAGTATTTAGCTCCACTCAGTGTGTCGAAAATTTCCTCCATGCGTGGTAATGCATATGAATCTTGGATGGTTTTCTTGTTGAGGGTCCTATAATCGACACACATCCTCAGCTTTCCATTCTTCTTGCGACACAAAACAATGGGGGAAGCATAAGGAGACTTTGATGGCCGTATAACACCGGATGCATGTAATTGCTCCAAATGCTGCCTCACCTCGTCTATCATGCCTGGGGGAATGCGACGATGTCTAAGTTTGAATGGGACCTCATCTGTTAACTCAATACGATGTTTGACCTTCTTACAGTTGCCGATGTCCAAATCCCCAATTGAAAATATATCTCTGTGTTCTAGTAGAAATTGCTTCACCTTGTCCCTTTGATGAGATGACAACCCCGATTCATCTATGTTCAACTCCTCAACAATGGCCTTCCTCTTGTCATCTAAATCCTCTTTCTTCTCTAACACATCCTCAGTGATAGTTACTGGCTGTAACTCACATATAATGCCTCTAGGTGGGATACACACGGTGCTAGTTGACAAATTGGATAAGGTCACTACTAATTCTGTGTTGGTATCATGACTATATTCCACAAGACATGGTGTGAGCTCTATGTAATCCGGGATGGTAGCTTCCTTGGACTCATGTAACATGGCACAGCATGACTGGTAAGGTATCTTCTTATCTGTATAGCACCAGACGTTCCTTGTCTGATTCGGTTCCAAGATTACTTTTTCTGTCATGGCATTCCGAACAATGGCTATCCTGTCCTGATTTTTCCTAAGACTCCTTTCCCACATGGATATTGTTCGAAACGTTAAGTACCATGGAGTAAAAAGCTTTGCTTTCTGTAAAAACCTATCTCCAAAGTAATCTTTGCATTCCTGTAAAAGGGTGTGCAGTATATTTGTGCCAAGTATTACGGGTGTTTGCTTAGTGTACCGGGTATCTGGGGCTATGAGAAATAAACAGGAGTGTGGCTTTGCATTTTCAAGCCCAGTCTCAATAGAGACTTCTAACTCTATACACCCTAAGTATGGCAGTTGTTTTCCGTCTGCACATTCAATGTTTAAAATACTATTGATGGGTTCAATCTCAATATTAGAAAAATTGTCTTTATAAAAGGTTTCAGAAATAATACTAACTACCGACCCAGTATCTAGCAATGCTGTGGACAAAAAATTGTTTATCTTAATATTAGCTTCATTAATATCACCTACAAGTTTGAGATCTTTATTATTAATGAACGTGCCAGAGTTCGATCCCCTAACCGAGGCACTTACTAGTTTGGGCAATTAGCCTGCATGTGTCCTCTCTTATTACATTTCCAACAAATGGGGGTGAATGTACTACCTGCAACAGGTCTTTCAGGATAATACTCACCTCTACCTCTTCCACCACTAAACTTTCCTGGTCCTGTTCCTCTTGAACTAAACTTCCTTGTATCAAATCTCTGTCCTCGCCTTGTTCCTCTGGGTATGTATGGAGTGTAGTTTCCTGGTCCTGTACTGACATGTTGATCCTGCTTCTCTTCCAACCTTTCAATCCGCTTATTCAACTGTTGGAGTAGATCTTTCATTTCACTAAGTTCACTCTTCTCCTGCTTTTCCTTAGGATCTTTTGTCATGGGTCTGCATGGTTTAGCCTTCTCCTTCTCATCCTTTTCCAATGATTCAAGTTTCCTCAGCTCAATCTTAAACTTGTCGTAGTCCTCAATGTTGTCATATTTATAAACAGCTTGTCGTTAAACCCTGAAAAATCCTCCAGCCTTGCTGCATAGCTTGTAACTGATTCCCCTGGAAGTTGAGTGCAGTTATACAGCTTCTTCATGATCGTTTCCTGAGTTTCTATGTTTCCGTAAGTGCTTTCCAACTTCGCTAACACCTCCTGGATTGTGACATGAGTACCTAGCCTACGTATAATTTCTGCCACCTCTCCTCTCACAGCTTTCCTAACTCCGTGCAAAATCTGTTGATGTGTGAAATTTCCATCTTCCATCAGGGCTTCCACTTCAAATTTAAAACAAGACCAGTTTACTTCCCCTCTTCCACTCTCTCCACCGAAACTTGAAATCTTCGGATATTGGTAAGATATCCTTGGCATAGGAAGTGGCTTCTGATCAGTTGCATCCTCCATGAAATGAAATGTCTTCGGTTTCGCTGACTCCTTCTTTCCAAACTGACTCATGAACTCCAGTAAATCATTTGGCGATTCAATGTCCGGATGCAGATGTAAACTGTGAAAAGCCTGAAGTAATTTCCGATCCTGCTCAGACAATGTAATATCACTAGCAACATCTCCGCCCGTCGCTCCTTCCAAGTCATCGTCCATATCAATTAAGCTTTTATTCATGCTCATTTCGCTAAGGATTTCCAAACTCCAGAATATTAATACTTACCTTAAAATCATAAAATAATTCCTGTATTTGAGACAAAACGCAAAATATGCAATAAAACAATGCTGAAATGGATAATAAGAAAACAACAGGTGCAAAAGGGACGAAAGGAGTATAAATTCGCAAAATGTAATTAAATTATGAATGAATCAATTATGGCCAAAAGTAATAAAAGAAAAGAGAGGAAAAAAAAACAAACAAAAAAAAACAAAACAAATCTATTTCTTAATTATGTAATTTATAAATATACTAAATCACATTAAAAAATAAATCAAGACCAAAAGACAGAAAAAAATAATGAATGACAGATGGACTAATAAACGAATAAGGGGGATAACGAATGACAGATGGACTAATTAGACAAATAAGGGGGGGTGGAGATAAAATAACAATTGATAAGGTGGGGTAACTAATTTCAGGTAAATGTAATATTGCTGCAATGAATAAACACAATGATAGACAGAGTGAACAAAAAGAAATAATACTAGTGACAAGACAACAAAATAAAATTATATAAAAATTACAACCTAATTATAAATAAACAAAAAAATATAAAAGGAAAGACAGAGAAAAAAAAAAAAATACAGAAAGAAAAATGGACAAATACTGCAGACAAATAAATAATCAAATTTAAGAATTATTTAAGTTAAATATGGTCTAAGTATCAAATGGAATATATATACATATATCAATTCCAATTTTCTTTTTAATACTCTAATACCCTATAATTTAATCCTATATCCAGAAATAAATAATACACCAGTCAAATAAAATATTTTTCTAAATTAATTCAAATTTTTAATTCTTAATTGCACCAACTAAGTGTAGACAGAATGAAAGAAAGAAAAGAAAGAATAACAGACACCAAGTTCACTTACCTCAGCAAAATACTATATTATGAAATAAATATCAACTTCTTTTTTTTTAGATTTTCTCTAGGCCTGCAAGTTTCTACAAACTACATCTTTTGGTACTAAACTATTTGCATCACAACTGTTCAACTATACTATGAAATAAATAAAAGATCAATTGAATTACTATTAATTCCAAATAGAGGCAAATGAGTAGTCACATGTTCAGTCCAGTCATCAACTTCCTGTCCCAACAGCCAATCACAGTACCACACTGAATGAAACCCGTTACCTCATACAATCACCAACCAATCAGAGGCAGTATGACAAAACCAAAATCAAGGTCAATATGCAAATAAAGCTATCAAGTTCAAGTCAATGAACCAAGGGAGGGAACCAGTGACAATACCTGAGAAATAAAAAAAATACTTTTTCTGATATTGCAATGAGCTAGTACATGTATATAATGAAATAAAATTAATGATTAGAAGGGCTATAACCTTGAGTCGATAAAGCGGACAATGAATGAGGAGCAACTACTTATTTCAAATTAATTCTGTCAGAATGGTAGATATTTAAATTTTTTAGGTTAATACTCATGACGACCATTCACCATTAATTCTATTGATTGGAATGTATCCCATTTAAAGCATATTTTAGTAATGAAAAAAAAAAAAAATTCATTTATTTTAGTGTAAAGTGGAAATTCTTTTCTTTCAAAATAATCTTACTTCATACAAAAAAGTTTTAGTTAATCACGCTCTGTTTATACAAATTTTTCTGTTATTAAATGAAAAATTGTGGAACCATTGGATGACAGACCAGAAATGGTATTGTCACAAACACACACTGTACTCAAAAGCAAATTTCATGCCCAATCAACTCAATGTTCAGGAAAATTATGTTCAAATAATGGCGATCAAAGGACGCGTTGTATACCGAAGTGAATCAATCATTGGCGGTTTGAGCCCGCTGCAAACCCTATGAACTATACTCATAAAGCAGATCCTTGAAGCAGGATTACTGATCTTAATTCGACATTACGTACTACAAGAAGTTTCAATGTAAGCAACACACTGTGTATCCCAAGACTTGATGAAATTGCATTAAAAAAATTAAAACACAGAAACATTGACAATTAATAACTAATTTTATATTCACCGTTGTGCTATTCGGTTATATTCACTCAATATTCAGCAACGAAGTTTACACAAGGCACCACATCAAAACTGGGCCGACCAATTGATAGAATATATGTGGTTAGTGTGGAGCGACCTCCATACATTAAACAGGTTGATTAGAACCGGGTATTCACAGCATAATACTTTTCATGAAATAGACCACTATGCATATTGAAATCCTATCTAAGGTTTCTTAATATTCAGCAGTTCCTTAATTTACCTGGTGTATCATAAACAACGTTCTGTATAATAAATACACATACCACTTAGCAAAATTTTTCTAGCATTAACCTGTCTTCGAATCATTTTATGAATTCAATGATTGATCTTGATCCAATGCATAATTGATATTAACATATAAACCAGTTTAAAGGAAGTTATAGTGCATTCAGTTATACAACATATCCGACAACCATGTTCTTTTATTAGGACAATCAGTTTATCTTAAACAAGTGATCTATTATAAACAATCGACATATGTATAATACACCGACAACAGTCATTACTTACAGTGATTTACACTGTGGCGTGATTCCTTTCAAACTTCATCTCTCACATCCACGTGAGTTGGTTTCATCGAGATTTAAATTTCTCTGTACAATTGCTCAACGTTATAACTATCACCATGCTGTGTTTTAATATCTTTTGGAACCAAACTGAGTTTATACCATCTTGAACGTAGGCTTGTTTTAAACAAAAGACCATAGTTGTAATGTTTAACGACCCATATCATCTTAAAAAAGGCAATAATTTGACCAAAGCAGCAAAACAGCTTTTCTGGCTCTATTGCAATAGTTTCGCACAATGACGATCTTAAATAATGATAAAGTTCGTCTGAGAATCAAATATTCATATAATTTTCATTATCCAGATGAGCAAATGGAAACACTACAATTATATTAAGGTAACCGTCCTGTTTCTTGCTAAAAATTCGTTTGGGCAGATTGGGATTTTTACTCATTTCCGATGAAATAGAATAAATGGAAGTCAATCTACTTCTGCTGCAAAGTTAGTACCCATTTGGAAATAACCCAAGTAAATATAAACCCCAATTTACTCAACCCTGTTACATAACTTTACTCTTTACCTGATTATTATGACACATAAATTAAGGTTATATGCAGTGTAATGATAAAATTATGAACTTTTGTAAAGGTTACATATATTTTGGACATACACATATACAATGCTTAGAAAAGTTGCTATACTCGCGAGTATAAATAGACTAAAAACATCCTTAGTAGAAAGAGATACTGTGATTATTACGTGTCCATCGCACGAGATCCATTGGAAACCGTTTACCTCAAATGATATTTTTTTCTGAAATACCAGAGCAGACACTGTGCATGAATGGTCCACAATAATTGCCCGAACGAATTCAATGAAGAATTCTGGTGTTAAATAGCACATTAAAAATGTTTTATTTTCTTATTTTTATTTTGGTATTTTAGATTTCGAAAAAGATACAAGTTGACTGAATCTGAGCATTTATAAATTTTAAGACATTTTGTGACACGACAAAGATTTCATGAAGCATAACTGAGATACATTGTTAAGGCTAATGTTTAATTAGTGAGTAGTGCAGAAATATCAGAGATGAATCCCGCTCGGCCTGTCAGATCTGGTAGAAGTAGTTCGACATTTTGAACTAGAAATTCACTTTTGGAAATAAGTTGATAGTAGAAAAGACGAATATATAATGATTATTAGAAAAAACATGTGTCAAAGACAAGTGTACAAAGACCTGGCAATTTAAAGCACACTCTTCGTGAGAGGGAAACTATATAAGGGCCTCCTTAAATGATAAAGTGTTGAGATTCATCCAGTGCCAAGCGTTAGCGAAGAAGGGCAATCAACGTAGAAGCCAAACCATAGAAATAAAAATATCTGAACAAATGATAACGAAAATTAGAGACTATTTTAAAAATAGCTTGGATTTGTGGCAAGACACACATGAACAAAGAAGGGCCTAAATATCCACCTAAAAAGAAGGATTGTTAACCTGAAACATGGAAATAGACTATTTTATACATCATGAGTTTGATGAAGGTGCAGCCATGGTGCTTCAAGCTGTTCTGGTGGGTAAAACTGTCAGTTTAACTAAAGATAATTGTCATCTACTTCTTTAGGTCTGAAATGAATGGAGCCCTAGGACAAGAACAAAACTAGCATGTAGCAACATAGGATTACTGAAGTTACCTAAATTAATTAAATATTTCGCTGCCTCATAAACAAGAGAAGTTGAATGTGGAAACAGGTGATGGGGCGTTAACATGGCTTGAGAAATAGGCAAAAGCCGTACTAAACACGATCAAAAAGATCAGGAACAATTACACAATTCATAGTAACCAGATCGAATTTGAGAGCAAAATAAAAGAAAACAACAACAACAACAACAACAAAAGAAGAACAACAAAAACGTCAAATGACGCGAAACCAGGTTTTCAAGTGTCAAATAGTTTTTAAAACTATTTTTAGTAACAGTGACCTTGACCATATAGACTTGAAAATCAATTCTAATCTTCCTCTTTCATAAGGTATCTATCTACTAAATCTTATCAACATACTTCACTCATAATTAAAGTTATTTGGCGGAAACGAAAAATCTATTTTTAGCAATAGTGACATTGAACTTGATCCTATTATCCTGAAAATCAAAAATTTTACGGAAACGACCTGTTCTAATAACCAGGATTTTCGTTGAAAATCTGGTTAAAAATACACAAGTAAAACAAAGCTTTATCCATTACGTAACATGGAAGTTGTCTACACGGGGAGTCTTCCTGGGCAAATACAGCATACTGAAATGACTTCATGAAGATGGACGGAACAACTTATTTAGTTCTCTTTTTATATTTTCAACTTAATCTATCGAAAACAGATAACTAGAAGCGCTGACTCTGTTGAAATCTTGCCAATTTAGGTTATATCTTGTCTAAAAGCATCATCTTATTACGGCATATAAGGAAATAGACATGACACTGTTCTTGCAGAAGATGCAGTATAAATACATAATGCTATGGAGTATGAAGCCAGTGTCATCATACTAGGGACATGATTACCAATATATTTAAGCAAAAACATTAAATTTTGAGCCACTTCATAATTAACGTTTGTGCAATCGCCATATTATTTTTTTATCAAATACAATATGGCGACTGTACAGACGTTTATTGTCTAGTGGCTCAAAAATCCATATTCTTTCCTTGAGAAAGGCAAGTTTTGCCGAAATATTGATAAGAGTAAATTTAATCGTTTTTTGAATTATTTCCCTCTGGAAAACCTATATATTTATTGGGACATGATTAGTTTTGTCGGCTGCCAAATAAATAGATATTTTTTTTTTATTTTCAGATTGTGGGCCTATCTCAACCAAAATACAAAATGGACGTGTAATTAGCAATGGCACTACCTTCCGAAGCTTCGCGAATTACACCTGCGATTCCGGTTTCTACTTGGAAGGCGTCGAAACGCGGACATGTTTGTCCACCCGTTCCTGGAGCGGCAGCATTCCTTATTGTCGAAAAATTGGTAAGACTATATGTTTTGACAGGGTTGGCCTTGTTTGACTGCTTTTAATGGCTTGTAATGAGATACACCAGTCTATGTACCTGGTGAAATTCTCTAGAGTCACCAATTTTTGTCGGGACGTTTCTCTAATGGTAGACATTAGCTTAACAAAATGTTAAAATAATAAAGAAACCATCAGAATTTTGCAGTACATTCATAAATTTGACGAAAATCATGATCACAGTTTTGTTGTAATTTGCAACCAGTATCTGTGTTTAATGCTCGTATCAATACATTATCGTTTTGAGTAAATACAGGTGCTGTAGTTATTTGATTACTAGAACAAAAATACCAATTACATTAATGGAAAAATGAGATAGGGTAGAAAAATATCACACAGGCTTTACATCTCACAATCGTCCAATAAGTAAGTGCTGATGACCAATTCCATATTTAATTTAAACTGAACTACGAAGGAGATATGCGCTCCTCGTGTGCTTTGGATAAGGAATCATTTTAATACAACTTAACGATGAAACTCAACAAAACCTAATCTAATACACTGATACGTTTTTCATTTCGGACCCAGTTCAGTTACAAGTTCCATATTAACAATTTTCATCCAAAATCAAACTTTCATATAAGAATAGTCTTATCATGATAAGATACAGTGAAAGCGAATGAGATATTGGGGGAAAAAAGAGGATATTTTTGAATTGTCACACTTGACTCACAGTATTTCGAAACTTTCTGTTCCAAATGATACCGTTTGTGGTCTCGATCTTTCTTACTTTGTTTCATGTATTTATGTTACTTGTTTAGAAAAACGGATCTGTATCAAGAAGACATACCAAACAAATATCGGGTTTGTACATTGACAGATCATAATCATGAAAAAGCTGCAGCAACAATGTAAAATGCTAGAAGAATGAAGTCAGTTTCAGCATAAATAGGGTATACTTAACAAAGACATGATTATTTTGGTCAGCTTCCAGTAAAACAGTTGCATAACTAGTTGTTGTTTTCAGGTTGTGGGCATATCTCAGCCAGAATACAAAATGGAAATGTAATTAGCAATGGGACTACCTTCCGAAGCTTTACGAATTACACCTGCGACTCGGGTTTCTATTTGGACGGCGTCGAATCGCGGATATGCTTGTCCAACCGTTCCTGGAGCGGCAGCACTCCGTCTTGTCGAAAAATTGGTAAGAAAATTATGTTGACAGGGTTGGCTTTTGAAGGTTTGTAAATTAAATCAAATTTTCCGGTTTTACCTGGTGAAACTTTCCAGTGTAACCAATAACTGTTGGCAGAGTGTGTATTTTTTCCTTCAATACGACGTTTATACGTAAAACTGTTTTTCGTGTCACCTGCTGTAAGCAGAGGTGACACATATGGATCACTTTTCCATCGTCTGTCTGTCTTTCCGTCCGCCCATCTGTCTGTCTATCACACTTTTTCCGTCACGCTTCAGCAGGTGACACATGTGTTTCAAAGAACACTTTTATTTTTTCATTGGCATCATGTTTCGGTGTTGTAAAAGGTTTTATTAGATGACTAAATTATTGTTTTAGATGTGCTTCCATTAAATCAAAATTGTTTTAGATTTGCTTCCATTTGATTGAGATTTATAATTTGATATATATCTTATACCCTGTATGTAGAGTAAGAGTTGCGATGAGCTCATTGTCCGAAATCCATTAAAACAAATGGTGTGTTCATCTTTATGTTTACACAAGGTTAAAGCGGGGTTATAACATTGGGTTTATTGGTATCGCTTGAAACATTTGATCCACATTTATTAAATTTACTTTGATTAAAATCCCTGTTCTCTTAGCGCTATCAGCGCTTTGGTTTTTTTATGTTTGCTCTGCTTAAAAGGGAACCAAACAACAACAACAACAACCTGGCGCACATAACACTACAAAACGAATACAGAGCTCTGGTGTATGCCTATTGATACGAAGGGTAATGCAAAGAAAAAAGTTCTGATTTCCATTGTGATCCTTGACATCAGTGTTAGGACATATATAATCAGTATTCAATTTAATGCCGTGATTCCGATGAAATGCTGAAAATAATGGAAATTACCAGTTCATATCTTAAACAATATAAGGCAAGATGTTATCATTTTCACTGTGATAAAAGATTACTGTTTGCTCATTTATAGTAAGTTTGTGTTAAAACACAGACAGATGACGTTATATCGATCGGCAAATGTATGCAGCGTTGATGGGGAATTCAAGTAAAGGTTAACGTAGAATAGTTATTTGATGCATAAATCATTGTCTGAGAAGCAGCATAGATAAGTCAAATCGCTCAATGCGATGAGAGACGGCAACGGAATTAACATGAAAAAGCTATGATTCTAAATCTAGCGTTTCTGAAGTTATTGAAGCAATAGAGGCAATGGTCAAATGACGACAAAAACTCCACACATTGTTGCTACAGAGGTAGTTGAAATCGTTTGTTACATAATGATTCGGAGTAAGGATGATGAACCTTTCATTCATAAGTTGCATACCTAAGTAGGTCATTCTCTTTCTTCGGTACTAGTGAACCTGATGTATACATTCTATCTTTTGTTGTGTATGTGTAGAAATTGACAAGGTATTTGATTATTTTAGATACTTGAATGTTTGCCTTTCTATTTCAAAGTTAAGAAATGTTGTGGGAGGAACCTAACTCGCCATCATGCAAAATTACGTGTGGACTACTTTAGGTTAATTACATACCATGTAGTTTCTAATGCGGAGCGCTACTTTTTCTTTTTTACAGGGAGTAGATCTTCATGTATGTTACGGATATTTTGTTCACGCTTAAAATGGATGTTTCCAGTGCAAGATAATGGTAAACGAAAACATGTTAACAAACATAACACATTATAAGCGGTTATACGTTTATGATTTAAACGTCTGTGTAACATATCTAACTCGTATTCGTTAGTGCATTGCATGAATCCGCACTAAGGGCGGAGAGGAACAGTTATACTTGCCTCGGAAAATATGCAAATCAGCAAGGTCAGCAAGGCCTGTTTTTGTTTTTCAGCTACATAAGTCGGCTGTCGCCGTCTAAAATCTGAGTTAGTAACTCGTCCCCTTCAACGCAGTTGGCAATGAAGCGGGCTATAATCGTCATTCTGACTCATTCAGCCTTATTGAGACCCTGAAACAGACTATAATGTACTGCAGAAATGTATAATGTTCTGCCCGAAACAGTTTTCAATGTGCATCTTAGAGACTTGTTTTGGTAAGACAATTTTACATTTATCAAAGAAATTGTAATTAGTCAGAATACTTCATAAACTATCGTAGGCACGAAGCATATATTTCTGCTACATGTAGTTGGTACCTCAAGAAACAATAGTGCGAGACAATTTTGTAAAGCATTGTCTTAAGCCGAACAAGACGTATCTTTAGAAAATATATACGATCGTAGTGTATTAATTATCACGATTGAGTGCATCTTGATGTGAGAACATTTGACCCAAGTATTATGAATGCCTTCCAAGCGTTCAAAATACATAGAGCGGATATGAAATTGCTGACAATCGGACAGACGAACGACCAATCTGTCTATCCAGGTAATAAAACAAGATGGGTGTTCCTCGGAACGCTTGTGTCACCTGAATCCCAGCAGTTGTCAGAAAAATGGTGAACATCAAATGATCAAAAGAATACTTATCACTATACAAAACAAAATTGATGTATTGAAGTTATGCTCTGATAAAGCACGTCATTTCCAGGATAGGAAGGGGTCTGAAGGTTTCAAATCCGACATGTGTTTTTTATCCTTTTGATATGTTTTTTGTGTAGTTGAATTAATTATTTTGAACGTTAAGACATGTATAAATATATATTTCTGTCGAAATATCGAGGTTTTAAGAAGGTATATACAAAGGGAACAAGCTGATCCATTTCCGGAGGGATACTTTCGATTTTTAAGTCGACCAGTAAAAACTTACAGTATTCATAAGCTGTTTAGTGACCTTCACCTTTAAGTTTAAACCGGAAATTCAGGCGAAAACAAAATAGCCAACGACCGAAAAGGTGCGAAACGTGTGTAAAATGATTTTTTTTGATTTTTTTTATACGGTCGTATTTTGTTTATTTTTTTTATGCCCCGAAGATCTGTGATCACGGGCATATTGCTTTTTTCCCGTCTGTTTGTTGGTTTGTTAGCATCTTTAACATTGGCCATAACTTGAAATCCATTTAATAGGTTTTGACTCTGAAACTTCATATATGAATAGAATGCTACTAGAAGAAGTGCAGTGACTGAGAACCATACGTCTACCTGGCCCGACTTTTTAATTATCTCCCGTTTCAATAATTATTTTTCAATTTTTGTCGGGAGCATAAACCATTTACTATTCATGGAATTTTCTTCAAACTTAAGCTATAAACAGACTGTGAGATTGGGAAGTGCAATAACAATACAATACAAAATCTTTTATTTCTCAAGTCAACATTAAACATGTGAGAGCATTGTACAAATGAAGAACTTGAAAATGAAGAGGTCACTTATATAACATCAAAAACATAATCAAAATGTTTTTTTGTCTTTTGACAGAAAATATACAAAAATAACGAACAGGGAATAAACAAAACAGAAAGAAAAAAAGCATAAACGACTTTTCTATGTTAGCACAAACATTTACGTTTTTGGAAGAAAAAAAAACCAAAAGAAGAAGAACAAAAATAGAGGGTAAAAAGTTATGCTTAAAAAGTTGATATGACATGTAAATAGCTGGATAGAAAGAAGAAGGAAATGGGATGAAATAGCAGAAAAGGGCAAACATCGGATTAACAATATTGCGGGTAAATAATTTTTTATTTTTTTTTACACATTTAGGTATCATGACTGAACTTTCGAGCATTATTTTAAGTGACACTGGGCTTCTTAAAAAAACATTCGTTTAAATGTCAATTGTATTGAAGGACTAGTTTAAAGCGGTAAATTGTATGTCTACACCGGTTATGCTTTATCCGGTTACAAACTTGCGTTCCACGGGAATCACGAAGAGATTACTTTGTTTGAAGTGTTTTGATGCCACCAATAACCAAGAAAAGTAACTCTACTTTGATAAATTTTGAATGATCTCCCATTATTTAATTTATCCAGATGATAACTAATTTACTATATACTTGAAAACTAAACAAGGTATTGACTTGAAACTTCATATATAAGTAGATGGCAACTAGAAAAAGTGCAGTGGAGTAGTCAAGAACCATAATTCTATCAGGTCCGTCTTTTATTTCTCCCTTAATTTTTTTTTTTTAAATAAATTTTCGTTGGAAGCAATTCTTATAAACAAAAGAAGGTAAGGACTTAAAACATGAAACGTGATATGATAGCAAGTAGGAGCAGTGCAGTAACCATGAACCATAACCCTGCCTGTTCCATTTTTAGCTCACCTGAGCAAAGCTCAGGGTGAGCTATTGTGATCCCGTGAGTGTCCGTCGTCCGTCGTGCGGCGTCAACAATTTTTAGTGTTTACACTCTGTCACCTTTATTTCTTAAGCGATCATCTTCAAACTTTAAGACAATGTTTATGACCATAATGTCTCAATTGAGTTCAATTATGGCTGAAATCCGCAATTAGGTCAGGAGTTATGCCCCTTTTAATATAAAAAATGCCATATTTCACTTTGTTTACACTCTAGCATCTGCATCTTTTGAGCAATTAAATTTATGAAGCTTATACCATAAGGTCTAGATTGAGAGTTCGATTATGGCTGAGATCGGTCAATTAGGTCAGGAGTTATGCTCCTTTTAATATTAAAAAATGCCATATTTCACGTTGTTTACACTCTAGCATCTGTGTCTATTGAGCAATCATCTTTAAACTTTATGGCAATGCTTATGACCATAATGTCTAGATTGAGTTCGATTATGGCTTATATCCGTCAATTAGGTCAGGAGTTATGCCCCTTTTAATATTAAAAAAATGCCATATTTCACTTTGTTTACACTCTAGCATCTTCATCTTTTGAGCAATCATCTTAAAACTTTATGGCAATGCTTATGACCATAATGTCTCGATTGAGTTCGATTAAAGCTGAGATCTGTTGATTAGGTCAGGAGTTATGCCCCTTTTAATATAAAAAAATGCCAGATTTCACATTGAAATTAATTGCGTTCAACTGTGGCTGAGATGGGCCATTTAGGTAAGGAGTTATGTCCCTTTTAATACAAAAAATGTAAGATTTCACTTTGTTTATTCTCTACTACTTCATTTTTTTAACAATCTTATTTAAACTTTAAGACAATGTTTATGCCCATAATCTCGCAATCGGGTTCAATTAAAACTGATATTGACTAGTTAATTTAGGAGTTATGCCTTTTTCACCATAAAAAAGCCAGATTTCACTTTTACACTCTAGCATCTTTATTTCTTAAGCAATCATCTTTCTCAGGTGAGCGATCAAGGGCCATCTTGGCCCTCTTGTTTGTATTATTTTCCTTTATTTATTTTATATCAATTTTTTCCAAAACATAACTCCTCAACTGTTCAATGTATTGATTTGAAACTTAAAATATAAACAGACAATAAGTAGCAGAAGTGTAACGATTACTAATCAGAATTCTGTCTGATTCTTTCTTTAATGATCTCCCTTTATCTTTTAATGATTTGTTTCGTCTTGAGCATTAGTTCATTACTATATAAAGTCTAAACATTTGACATACTAACTCCACTCATGAATGGCTTTCAGTTGACATCAATTATGTGACATCTGACCTGCTCAGACAGGGGTAGTGTTTTTCGAACACATCTTGTTTCATATGTGATACATTTTTCCCATCCGGGGATATTACAGGAATAAGCGTATGACCCAGCTTGTGCTAATCAAAGAGTTGGAATAGATTTACATAATTATTCAACTTTCAAAAAGTATTGGAATATATCCTTAGTATTTATTGATTTTAAATCAAATTCAGAATTCAATAGATCGATTTTAAAATTAGTTTTAAGTTTTGTGATTCATTGTGTGAAAAAGAATTCCTTATGGCTTACAATTGTGTTATAAAATATTGATCACAGCTAGAATTATGACATTAAAATATTGACCAAAAACACACACAAAAAAAAAAAAAATAAAAAAAAAAAAGCTACCATCCCATTATGGGAGATTATGTTTTGGACGTTTGATAGGAATTCAGGAAATGCGCATTCATAGCGGTATAGTTTTCTTATTATGTAATAATATTCTGTCATTTTTTTTCTTTTTTTATTTTCGTTCAAAAGAATCATATACACTAATGTTGATATTAAACTAAAAAAAATACATCTGCGAAAGTTGATGTCAAGTTGACGGAACAGAAGTAATTAACTTAAAGATAAATGAGAAGGTAACAGTGGTGGTGATTATGCTATTGATGTTGTTGTCGTTAATAATAATAATAATAATAATCTTTATTTAAAGTCGACAAGGTTCAAACAACAACAAACATAAGCTCATGCGAGCTTGTGAACCGACCGCACAGATGGTGGCGTATGGCGGTCTTACAGTGGGAGAAAACCGGAGAACCCAGGGAAAACCCACTTGTCCGATCTTGTGACAACCTACCATCCCACATACTGCCCTGGACGGGAATCGAACCCGGGCCGCATTATTGAGAAGCCAGTGCGCTAACCGGACAGCCTTGATGATTCTTTTTCTGCTGCTGCATGAGAAATGAAACGTAAATCTGCGTAAATCAGCGAGCGCTTCCCGAACACCTAATCTATATGCTGGTGTATAATTTTACACTTTGTTCAATGAGAAATAAACATACACACATGAGATTTTTCCCAAGTCACTGATTGGTCAGTATAAATCAGCGAACGATATCGGGTATTGCCGATCATATGGTGAAATGGTCTACAGGACATTGATTGATGGTATTTTATATAACCATTGATTATTACCTATACTCGTACTATACCGTTATTTCCTCCAATAAAGAAGTTTCATACAATAAATAGATAAAAAAAATTATACAGATTAAAGAACAGTGATTAAAAAACATGCATGCATGCTTGCAACTTTAACATCAGTAAGTTTTTTGTATAATTCATATGCAATAACGAATATTGCATGAAAGGTGGAATTCATATTCATGACAAAAATTTAATAAAAACAATATAAACTAATAGAAATTTAATAAAAACAAACAAAAACTGATAAAAAAATATTCCACTGAAACATATTTTTTTCTTTTTATTTAATGCTTTTCTGCCACGCACTACATATTTTTACTGAATTCATCATAATTTTTACCTTGTGGTGAATGCCAAATTCCCGACGTCGCACGAATCATTGTTCGGTCTAAAAAATAATCTAATGAATGAAAACAAAGAAAGAGTGTAATCAACATTTCTTTCGGGTATTTTTTTTTAAAGAAATTTTAATTTCAATGTAGAAATCACATCTAAAGTGCTTTGAAAGTATTCGATAGTGTCTTTTAGTAGCCCCATTACAAAAATAGTGAAAATGAATAAAATGGTAAAGTTCACTATTTTACAAAAATGGAATTACCATTTCTTATTCACTGATATTTCTATATAATCCACCGAAAAACATTGAATAAATAAATACATAAATAAATGAAAGAAAAAATCGCTTGAATTAAAAAATGTACTCATAGGATACATTATGTATATTTTAAGGCAATGTTAATTATTTATGTTTGATATATTTTAGCTATTGACACACATTATTCACTTTGGTTACATTTTATTTTGCGTTGTATACAGCGCAACATATTATAATTGATCTCGGGAATCACAATACCTGATATCCAAGTCCAATGCCCTCTAGCGGGCAAGATGTCAGTACCTATTTGTTCGTAAGCTCGTTATACAATAGATAAATATGCTTTCATGACGAATCCTGTTACATATCTTACATGAATAAAATGCAATAGGTATTTGATTTATTTATCATTTTATTACAGACATTGTGACGGCACACAATGAACGATAATTCTGCAAAGATGCATTAGCGGGAAAATAACAATGAAAATACTATGAATGAAATTGTTTGACGTAAGCTAGTGAAGTGTATCAGTTAACGCACCTCTGTCTTTGGTTAATCTAATAGGTATATAGCGAATAAAATAATATTGTTCATGGAAACATGCTTGGCCCTCACAGCAATGTCATATATTAGCTACGAGATCCATTTGATTACTATTTAATATTGATATTAATTTGACCTTTACTTTATTATGAAAAAGGAAATTCAAATCATTACGACATACTGTGTGTATTTACAACGACGAAAAAAAAAGATTTGAATAAATAATGCCAAAACCTGTTATTCGATGACTCAGTGTATTTTATTATAATACATGCAATAACTAATGCTGATACATTTTGTGATCCCTACTGTAGTAAATATCTCTGATTGTGACACGTGAAATATTGCAAAAGCATATAGAATAGATCTGGCAACCATCCATAAATACAGGGCCAAATACTTCTATCTTCTAAGAAAAACTAAGACATTCGGATCCAACATTCTCTGAGCTCTTGGTGTAATGTGTTGTGATCTGTACGGCTGGAGTGTCAGCACCCATAACATATTCCTTGAGTTGGTCACCTTTTCTTTATTCATGGGAATCAGTTGGGCGTGGTCGGTGTCAATGACAAACTCCTTACCGTAGAGATATAATCTAACTGTTGAATACCTAACACAATTGCCAGCCCTTCGTTTTCAATTATAGAATACAAAGTCTCCCCAGAAAGCAGAAGGGAAATGAATTTTGAAGTTTTATGTAAATGTCAATTAGTTAAAAAAAAATGAATGCAAAAGTGGTTCCTTTGAGGTTTGAGCTTTGATCACCGTTACAAAGTATCTAAAAGCAACTTCGACTAAATAAGAAATAAATATACATTGTATTTACCAGTTAATGTTGAAACGTTTGTCATATGGCTGATTGTCATAGAATTTTGTTGCAATGCAATTACAAGGTTTTGTTTAAATTCACAGAGAAGATTTGACCGTGATAACGGAAGCTTTCTTTGCGAAACATATTCCCGTTTTTGTTACTGAAATTGAGATGGAATATCAAACAGAAAGCTCTGAGTCAGGTGAAACTTAAATAAAGGAACGGTTATCATATTCGTTAACCCGCACCAAAATAATATCATCAATGCTCTCCAGGGCCGTAATCCTTCAATCTCTTCACTCACACTAAAGAAATGTTAACATTCGAAGTTCAAAACTGGCTATTCGATGTTTCACCAAGTCTGTTCATACTTAAGTGACTGTGATTACATTTATTAACACGACAATTTTTTCACAGAATGGATTGTGTTTTTGTAATAGCATTCATTATTGAAGGATCTGATTATATAAAAAATGGAATTCTGTGTCCGAATCTAAAATAGGTAGAGAAAATGCTTAAGAGATTGACTGAATAGGGCCATGTAGTTATAGTTATGGATACAGAGAATTTTATTAAAGAAAGCGAACTGGTTTATTGTTCCAGTTCTCGTCATTGTTTTTATTTTCTGTATCGCGATCTAATGAAAGCGACTGTACAATTCATATTTTGATTGGCATTAAATTATGTCGAATCTGTATGAAATTTGATGGTGCATTTTCCCGTGGATAAATGTCCTAATAATTTAGTCATTAAAAATTGTTGACATGAAATTTCGTTTACTACTTTCTTCAAAGTTTATTTGGAACATTTATTCCTGGACTATTGTTTTAGAATACCTTAGGTTTACATATAAATTAACGATTTTAATGAGGGTTACCTTTCTCCACGAAGTCAATGAAAATTAGTGTCCACGAAAAGGATAAAAGGATAAGTTTTATTTGTTAAAGCATTCGAAGTCATAGAAGGTACGTACGAATAATCATAATTATATAATTGTTTCGTAATCGCCTGCTTCGTAAGTCGTCTAATAGCATCACTCAAAGTCACTTCATTAATTAGATTTTACGATAGGGCGTGTTTTCTGCTATCGACATAAACTGTTCGTAAACTTTTGCATCTTCGGGTTCCCACATAAAAACCATCGGACTGTTCTTATGAAATAGTAAACAAAGGGCAAGGGCCCAGAAGTAATTGTTTTATTCTTGTGTTCGAACATCACACGACACGTTTTATGTACAATGGAGAACTGAAAGCATGAAAAGATTAAATTAAATGAACGAATTTTACAGTTATATGATAAATGCCGTATAGTTATTATACAAGTGTAGTGAATAATTCCGTCCCAGAAATACAAGTGTTTCATTTTTTCTAAATTGTTAATCGGAATGAATGATGGCGATTAAAGCTCATAACGTCATGAAGTGATTCGTCCGCGACACTATCAGACTCTAAACATTTTTCTGACAGGATGCGATGTGCCAAACATCCCCTCGAATACCATATTGAAATTTATCTTCAATCCATATCGGGTATTTGCCAACCTGGCGTGCATTCCTGGCTATGTTTCGAATGGTTCTACATACTTTACCTGTCTGCCCAATGGGACGTGGAGCAATGAAATAATCCCCTGTAAACCTGTAGGTAAGGAAAAGCAATTTAATAACATAACTAGTTTGATTATTAATTGAAAATTAAGTTGATGCAGTTTAGCTTCCCTAGAAACAGGTGTGTATAGAATCCCGACTTGAAGTGCCTATTGCTGCTTGACATTTGCAACTTTGCATTTGTCAGTTTCAACTTGCCAAAACTATTTTGCCAGCTGCCATATGCCACTTGTCAGCTGCAACATGACACTTGTCAATTGCAAAGTTTGTGAGCTGCCATATGCTACTCTTCATTTGCTACTTGCCGCTTTTCAACTTGCAATTTTTCAGTTGCCACTTGCTACTTTTTACTTGCCAAAATTGCTACATCCCAGGCTTCAACTTGCGTGCATCGGTTTTAACGTCCCACCGGCAGTATTTAAGTCATTTGGGGACCTGTCTACTTGAAACAAATATAGTGCTCCCTCATTATATTGCGATACCACGCCGTAGATAAATAACCTGACACCACTGTAATGGTCTCTCTAATGAATCGGTCCTGGTTGGCAGTGTTCCGTTTAGGGCAACATCATTTACGACGTATTTTTTAAAATTAGTCAAACAATTATTGCTGAAATGATTCGATTTCCATGTAACATCAAGATAGTAGTTTATGTCCTAAAAAACGACAAGACATTTAGGAATTGGACGCCAACTGCAAGCAAAGACATGTGTCTTTTAATAATGGCATTTTAACCTGACTTGTAAAATGTTTATCTAATTTTGTACAGTATGTTGTTTTCAAATCCTACTGTATAATTTATTAATCAATTGCTGCAAAATTGAGCGGAGCAGACCATTTCATCCCGAAATGAGACGTAAACCTACATAAACCAAGGAGCACTTCCCGAACACATGTTCCACATGCTGGTGTAAAATTCCGCACATTGTTCAATGGGAAATAAACATACACTTGGGATTTGTCTACAGTCACTGATTGGTCAGTTTAAATTAGAGTATTACACCGGGTATTGTCCATCCCCTGGTGGAATTTACGACGTCTCTGAGACTCTGGAAAGGTCTCTCCAACTTCCCATTATTTGTGCTGATGTGCCCTATTGGCTTTCAAATGACGTTGTATTAGTTCGTATTAGTGATTGGAATCAGACGAAAAAATGTTCGTCGATTAATCAGAGACAAAAGTCACTGATTAATTGATTAATCATGATTAAATACCAAATATACCATGTTTGGAGTAAATGCCTATTAAAACCCTCTTACTGTAAAACATGAAAACAAAGTATTCCGTACTATATAGATTATATAGATATGCATTAGGTATATATTTTAATTTCTCAAATATTCAATTACATGTATAAACATTGAACCGCAATAAAGTGTAAGAGGTTACAACCAGAGGCCAACGATGTGCGAAGTGCAACTTTGCGAGTATCAATTTATCAAATTAATGGAGTTACCCAATCAGATGCGCGTTGAAATATCATTAACAACACCCCTTTTTTTGGTCAATAATTCGTCAACGAATTATTTTCGTCGTCATCGTCACGTCAACTAGTAGCTCATCACTGATTCGTTGACTTTATGATTAATCAGCTCACCACTAGTTCGTATCATATATCACATTTAAGGACCGATTGAGTCGATAAACTGGATGCCAGTATCTATATGTTGGAATCTATACGCGTTTTTTATTTTGTAATACATACAATTAATGTTTACATACTTTTCTTGTACTTGGAGTGTTACAGATAAAATTGATAATATGAAATATAATAAACTCTTTCACATTGTATACTCAAACGCAAAATAAACTGTCGATAGGGTTCAGATTAATTTCATCAGATTTTCTTCACAGAAAGTTCATTTTGTTTGGTAACATCTTTTAGCTTATTCAATTGCTTACAAAATAATGTATTGAAAAACGCCGTTGCCGAGTAAGCCGTGCGGTGTGCGGACGGGCGTTGTCATGTATCAGTGTGCTAGTGATCTCAGAACTTAATTTATGTATTCAGCTGCACTGAGATTGCCATCCACAATGACCAGATCTGTGATCCTGTCTCCCATGATTCCACCCCATACTATGACACTGCCCCGCCAAACCTGTTTCTCTCTACTACACAAGCGCCAGCAAATATCTCCCCTCTTCTTCGGAATACCCTCGCCCTTCCATCGTGGTGGTTTAGATTAAATCTAGATTCGTCAGAAAAGACGACTCTATTTCACTGAAGCCTTTGCCTACGTAAATGTTGTCGTTCCCAGGTCATTCGGACATCGCGATGACGTCGTACTACTTGGCAATGATACAAGCCATTTTGCCAAATACATCCTAAGCTGTAGACCGTTTGATTTTTCTAAAGTTTGTCCTAAAAAATCAGTAAATCAAGAGTGTCTTCGGCCTAATTTCCATAAATGTAGTTTTCCATAACTGTATAAACTAGGCGAATTGAAAGCGTGAGATGTACTTAATACTTTAGCACTGCATTAGACATTACCGGGTTAAGCCGATGCTGATATACACTTGGTTGCAATTTGATAGAACCTTTAAGCGGTTGTCTTCACTTAACCATTTCAACCCTTGCTATATTGAGGTCGCTGAAAGAGAGATTTCACAAGCGACTGATTGAAATCATGTTTTTACAGCATAAACTAAACCCTGTCGATGGTTCCTGTGTTTGGCGAGTACGTTTCGCCTGACATTTGGGAAAACATAAACTTAGTGATGTGCTTTTCATGATATCATGATAACAAACACAGTCTGAAGGTTTTTACAAATAATAATAATTAAAATTAAAATTGCTGAAGGAATAAAATACTTACAGCAGTTTTCTTCTCCGAATCGAGGCAAAAGATGTAGCTTATGACAGCTTAAAATGACGTCACATACCACGTGGTATAGCCACATGCATGATAGCCCATTAATAGTAGATGTATCAAACAAAGTAAATATCGGATGAGTTCGAACTATGCAAGGTGTAAGAGAAATGAATAGTTTAAATTGAGCAGACATTGTGTGTAAGTAAATAAGATAATATTGTCATTAATTATATTTTTGCAATGATATTGATATTGACAGAATTAGTTGTTGTTTTATTCTCTCAGTTTGTCGTGAAAATATCTTTTTAAAAACATTTTTATATTTATTTGACAACAATAATTGAAAGTATGATTCTAGCAGCTAAACGGATACAAATTAAATAATCAGTGTTTTGGAAAAAAAGCTATTTTAGTCATTTTATTTTCTTTCCACGATTTGAAAATAATAAATCAATCTTTATTTCCTCCATGATAAGAGGTATACAAAATATTACATACATGTTCATATAGTCATAGCAAATAAATGAGCAAGGCAGTATGAATTGATTGATACAAACAATGAGAAAATAATCAGTTTAATTGTGTCATATAGCTAATTTACACATACATGTGTAAACCTTCGAGATAAGGTCAAATCTGTTTTCACATTAACTTAGATATATAATATCTTTCCTTTATTGGCTTATACATTGGCTACACAGCAGCACTATCTGATAGCAGTTTTCAATCCGTATTCAGTTAGGCCTTTACTCATGTATTGTATCCTCGAAACCAACAAAAATATCGAGAAAAAAAAAGAAAAAAAAGAAGAAAAATATAAAAAATAAAAACAGCAAAATTAATAAATTAATAAAAAAACCAAAATCATAAACACTACTGGTAATATCTGTAAGACAAACATGGATTGGATGAAAAGCAGGTGTGTGTCAAATAAACTATTTTTAATGTTATGACGTCATATCCGGTACAGATCATTTCCCGCATTACATAATTATTTTATTATGGTTGATAAAGGCCTATGGTGGAAACATTATTGAAAAGATTTAAATTATAGGATATAATTAATATAATTATTAAAACATTTCTGATATTTTTCCCTACGGAATTACATTGAAGATTAAAAAAAAGTATCAAAATGGATATTTTGTGATGCAAACATGGGCTAATCTACTAAGTTCATTGCACCAATTTTTAATTCGAAATAATATTTTTTAAATTTTCTAGATTCCATACAAAGCACTATATAGACTCTCTATGACCAGCCAAGTGCAAATATCGCAGAATCCCGCTTGTGCAGTAACAATGTGCAAGTATTCTTTTGTTATGACTCCCTGAATCGTAGGTTCTGGTCTCACGTATGTATGTAAATCGAATTTAACTAACGTGTCTAATTAAAGTTCCTGATCAAAATATCGAAGCCATTGTTGCAACAATAACAACAAAAACCCAACATTGGACGTTGCAGACGAAGATTTAAGTTTATGCAAAGCTTGGCACTGTTTTGCCACTAAATAAATTTTTTTGCCTGTTAGATTTTGAAATAGTCTACCTCATCATAATCAAACATGTTCTCCACAATTTCCATCTTCTCAGTGGAAGACATCAATAAATATGCTAAAATCATAAATTTTCGTGGGAACTAATTTTATGGGTATCGCGGAAAAAGTTATCTACGAGTTTTCATCATATAAAAAGTGTTCATGTTTTCTAGAAGATATGTCCAAAAATACAATTCTAGCGAAACTGACTTTGATAAATAAAATGATTTTACAACAAGCAGTTAATCTGCTTTTATTATATTTCACCCCCTTAGGGCTGTTGATTTTTTCTTGCTACCGGAAGCACCTGGTAATATACATTCCTATTTGTTGGCTATAAATATTCCCTTTCCTGATACCAGAGGTTTTATAAAAAAAATCTCTGGAGTCGGGAGCGTAAATGTATCCAATATCCACCTAAGTCGATATTTTATTTTTTCCTAAATGGTTGTCTTAGAATGTCACATTTCGGAAACTTGTGATGGATAAAGTATCTATATATGCCACGTAAGCCCCCACTGGATCAGAACTACATGCTTTTTTTTTATTAATTTATTTAATTGTCCATGCTTAAAGTTCTGTTTTTCTGTTTATAATTTGTTAATCGAAACATCACGGGAAGATCAGAGGAGATGGGCATGTTCAAACTCAAAGTTAAACAGATATCGATTTTTTTACACGTGCATATTTTTTTGAATGCGAGAAATTTGGACCATGCGAACATTTTCCTCTTGCGCGAGATGAATTGCACATTACTGGTACACATTACTTTCTGTAATATCAACTACATTTAAGTCTTTTTCGACACATCAATTAACTGTGACATGTCGTGGCAATAAATCATTAAGATGAATTGTAGCAATATTCAGTATAAAGGGATTCTTAATTTCACAAATATTCCGCATTGTCATTCAGACTGACATATAAATGTACTTTGTTTAAGAATCACGGGTTTTATTTCTTTTTTTTAATTAGTATTGAATCCTTTTATTACATGCATTTGGTTTATTTTACTCACAAATGTTTGATGTGTGTGTGTGTGTGTTTGTTTCTGTAGTCTCGCACCTCGATGCATTCCCATTATTTGCAGTTGGAAACCGGTTACGGTAACTTATAAACGTTTTAAAATTTCCCTCCCCGGGAATATAGAAACATTTTTAAATGCCACGATTAAATTTTCTCTCAAGGGAACTTAGAAAGTTTTTCAAATGACCCACCCCTTTTACGTCCGTAAAACGTAAAACACATATAAAATAAACAATATATTATGTATAATGTTATTTTTAATGGTATTAAATTTTCAAAAATTGAATTTATAAGTAGGTAAATCAAGGCCGGCGAAGCTCCCTACCCCCATGAACTTACAAATGTTTTCAAATGACCCCTCCCCGTACGTTTCTTCGTCGGGAAAAGTTATATCTTACTTTATGACTTATTCTTAAATGTGGAGTAAGCAAGTGTGATATTTATCATTGATGCATTTGATTTTCCTGAATTGAATTTATATGATGTTAGATAAAGGGACTTGAAAAAATAGTTCCCCGAGGAAACATGGAAACGTTTTTAGATTTCTGGCAAAGATATTTAAAAAAAGGGGGTGTGTTGGGGGGGGGGGTGTGTCTCAATATGGTTTCAATATGCCAAATATGATATATAAAACGTTTTCGAATTCCTGGATGGGGGTATTTGGAAGCGTATATTTATGTTCCCAGGGGGTTGGGGGGACTTGAATCGGGGGCTACTTGAAATCGTGAGTTGTAACGTTTTCAAGATCTCCCTGTTTCAAGTTCTTCCTGGGAATTTAAAACGTTTTTATGTTACCCCGGGAAATTTGAATATGTCTTCATGTTCACAGGTGGACTTGAATGTGGGTGTCACTTGAAATCGATACATCGTCATCAAAACTGTAACGATATTGAAGTTAAATTGTCAATATTTTCTGTTTGTTTGTTGTTTAACTTTCCACCGACAGTATTTAGAGACAATGTCTGCTTGAGACAGATATAGTGCTGTCACACTGTAGTACATGTGGCATGCTACCACACCCAGTCACATTATCTTGACACCAGGCCAACCAGTCCTGCAACTACCCTTATATGCTGAGCGCCTAGTAAGGAAGCTATACCTTTACCATTTTTAGGACTTTGGTACGTCGCGGCCGGGGATCTAACCCAAGACCTCCCGATTCCGTGGCGGACGCTCTAACCACTCGGTCACCGGGATCGGTCAATATTTTCTGTTATCAAATAACATTATACAGTATAGCTGCACCTGTATAGTACAATTCTTTTTATTGAAACAAAGTTCATCCCAAATAGGAATCGAACCTTCTACTTTAACTCAAAGAACACACACACACTGAGAATCTCGAGAGGTCATCGCTCCAGCTAATATAAATGTTCTTTAATCTAGGTAAATATCATTACAAGTTTACAAGTAAACGGTATACATGTTGTTAAAAGAAAAAAAAGATAATTGCGATATTGAAAGGCTAAAATAACAATAGTGAGCTATGTTGTTGTCAGTTGTAGTAAAAAATACAGACATAGCTTTATAAATAGTCTCGGATGGCAAACATTAACGTAAAGACAGAATTTACTTCAAAAACGTTTGTGTTGAATTTTTTGTTTCTTATTCGGAAACTTTTTAAACT